>QAOC01044657.1:93296-166143 GCA_003255005.1 Begonia fuchsioides
GCTATCTCTATGTCGACAGCCCTCGAATATATGTCGACAGCTCCGTAGTCTGACAGACGGAAATCTATAAATAGGAGACGAGAAGCCAAAAGAAATAGCCGATTTTTAAAAGAGAAAAGCACGCCCAAACTCTGCCAAAATTACTAGTTAGCTTTTCTCTTTACTCTCTCCTCATTGTAATTCATAAGATCATTCTCCTTGTGATCGAGAGAGTAGTCTCAAATTATTTTCGAAAAACTTCAAATTATCTGTTGTGATAAATTGTAAAGGGGTGACGCCTCTCAGAAAGAAGAGTCAATTGTAAGGTTTGATTGACACCCGGAAGTCAATCATAGTAAAGCTCAAGGTAGAGCGGAAAGATCTTCAAGGAGGAACCTTGAAGCGCGGACGTAGGCAAGGTTGCCCGAACCGCGTTAACAAGCCCAGTATTATCTTTCTTTCTCTTAAACTTTTTAATTATTGTTTGAGCTTAATCATTTAATAGATAAATAATTTTTAAGAGATAAACGAAGAATTTATACTAAACGAATTAAATATCTATTAACCTAATTCACCCCCCCTTTTAGGTTAAACACGATCCTACAAATCCATCCAATTCCCTAATTTTTTATGGCACATAAAAGTTGTGGCATGACCACTAGAAGTGGGGCAGTTTTGTAGCCTAGCCGAGACCTCCCATCAACAAGTGAACCGCCTCCACCTCCAATGTCCTCCCAAGAACGTGAGTCTGATTTACAGAACAAAATTGATGGCATTAACCAAAGGTTGGACGCCTTGTTACAAAGGTGGGAGACACCAAATCCTCCAAGACCACCTCCCCCGGTTACTCCCAGAAGAAGAACCAGAGGTGCTCGGACCTGATTATATGAAGTAGAAGATTCGGAGGATGAGTTTGAACCACGGGATACACAACCCCGTGAGGATGATTTGAGGCATGTGAAGCTAAGTATTCTTCCTTTTAATGGATCTTGTGATGGAGATACATATTTGACTTGGGTGGATAAGGTGGATAAAGTTTTTGATTGCTATAACTATTCGGAGAAATCTAAGTTGCAACTAGTGGCTTTGGAGCTCCACGGCTATGCAAGTTTATGGTGGGATAGCTTGAGAGCCCAAAGGAGGCGTGACCATGAGGAAGAAATAAATACTTGGAGAGCCATGAAAATGTACATGAAAAGGAGATTTGTCCCTAGCCACAATAGACAAGAATTGTTCTATCAACTCCAAAATTTGAAACAAGAACACCTTTCAGTGGAAGAGTATTTGATGGAGCTTGAGACCTTGCAAATCCGTTGTGATCTTGAGGAACCGGAAGAACAAATTCTAGCCAGGTTCCTAAGGGGATTACATAAAGATATAGGAGATGTGGTAGAGTTACAAATTGTGGACTCATTGGATGCCGCTATACAATTAGCCTTACAGGTGGAAAGGCAACACAAGAAGAAAGGCAAGAAGAATGTAGTTCGACCAGCTCTGACCTTCAACACACCTTACAAGCCACCTCCACGACAGGAGAACAAGACTTACCAATCAAAACCGTGGACACAAAGGAAAGACATCACTCCTAAACCAATTGAAGATGCTAATAAGCCACGGTCAAGAGAAATAAGATTTGTGAGTGAAGATGAGCCTATGGATGAAGTGGAAGAACCACTGGCCGAGCCTATAGAGGAAGTGTGCCGAGCACAAGAAGGCCCCTCCTAATGGTGATCCGAAGAACCCTCACAACCAATGGCCGGCCTGATTCTATCTAAAGAGAGAACATCTTTCATAGCCGATGTTTGATCAAGGATAAAGTGTGCTCCTTAATCATAGATGGAGGGAGTTGCACCAATGTGGCATCCACCGAACTTGTCAAGAAGCTAGAACTTAAAACCGAGGATCATCCCTCTCCATATCGGATCCGGTGGTTGAATGATGAAGGTGACCTTAAGGTGAGCAAACGAACAAGAGTTGAATTCTCAATTGGGAGTTACAAGGATGTTGTTATTTGTGATGTCTTACCAATGGATGCATGCCACATTCTTCTCAGGAGGCCATGGCAATTTGATCGGCATACCTTGCATAATGGACTGTCCAATGAATACTCATTCAAGTGGGAGAACCGACACATCAAACTTGCACCCCTAGCACCCGAGGACATATCTAGAGATGAGAGGATGAGAAGAGAGAACTCCTCCAAGAAATTTTTGCTCATCAACAAGAAGGAGCTCACTCGGGAGTTACTTTAAGTGGGACCAATTGTCTTGATCTTGTTCCGGGAAAGGATGGAAGAAATAGGAGGAGCTCCGGAGGAAGTTTTAGCCATCCTTGAGGAGTATGGGGATGTCTTCCCCGAGGAACTACCAAAAGGCCTACCCCCAATCCGAGGGATAGAACACCGGATTCATCTCCAACTGGGAGTGGTCCTTCCTAATCGGCCAACATATAGAATGAACCCCGAAGAAGCTAAAGAGCTTGATGATCAAGTACATGAGCTCTTGGAGAAAGGATACATCCGAGAGTCACTTAGTCCTTGTGCGGTGCCTACTCTCTTAGTACCAAAGAAGGATGGCTCCTCTCGGATGTGTATTGACAGCCATGCTATCAACCACATAACTATCAAATATAGGTTTCCTATACCATGACTGGAGGACCTTTTGTATGAACTTAGTGCGGCTGCATTCTTCTCAAAGATCGATCTAAAAAGTGGCTATCACCAAATACGGATGCATGAAGGAGATGAATGGAAGACGGCCTTCAAAACCAAGTATGGCCTATATGAATGGTTAGTTATGCCATTTGGGCTATCTAATGCCCCTAGTTCCTTTATGCGTTTGATGAATCATGTGCTGAAAGAATATTTGGGTAAATTTGTGATAGTTTACTTTGATGATATATTGGTTTATAGTGGAAGTTATTTGGAACACTTGGTACACCTTCGATCACTATTTGAAACACTTAGAAGAGCACAATTGTTTGGCAATTTGAAGAAGTGCTCCTTTGTCCAAGAGAAGGTGCACTTCCTCGGATTCATACTTTCTAAGGAAGGAATGGAGGTAGACCAAAGCAAAATAGAAGCAATAAGGGAATGGCCAATTCCAAAATGTGTTTCGGATATTAGAAGTTTTCTTGGATTGGCTACATTTTATAGGACTCTATAAAGGGGTTTAGTACCATTGTGGCCCCTCTTACGAATTGCACTAAAAAGGGGAAAGAGTTTGAATGGACCCCGGCTTGCCAGCAAAGTTTCAATCGGATCAAGGAGGCTCTTTGCAATGCTCCCCTCCTCATGCTCCCGGATTTCAATAAGGTGTTTGAGATTGATTGTGATGCCTCGGGACTAGGCATATGAGTTGTTCTAATGCAAGAGGGAAGGCCCGTGGCTTATTTTAGTGAAAAGCTAAAAGGGGCAGCCTTGAATTACTCCACTTATGACAAGGAGATGTATGCTTTGATGAGAACAATTGAAGTGTGTCAGCATTACCTCCTCCCTAAAGAGTTTATTATACATACCGACCACCAAGCTTTGAAGCATATTAGAAGCCAAGGGAAACTCAGCAAGAGGCATGCAAAGTGGGTGGAATTTCTTGAGAGTTTTCCTTATAATGGTATGAAAAGTGTTTGAACAAAGAAAGTAGTGCCTATCATTTGGCTGATGGATATCTATTCAAAGGGGGACGACTTTGTATTCCTAAATGTAGTCTTCGGGAATCCTTAGTGAAAGAAGCTCATGGTGTAGGCTTAGCCGGTCTCTTCGGCGAAAAGAAAACCTTAGAGATAGTTAAGGATCACTTCTTTTGGCCCCACATGATTAAAGATGTACACAAGTGGATTGAGAGGTGCATTGTGTGTAAGAAGGCTAAAAGCCGAGTGTTACCCCAAGGATTGTACATGCCATTGCCGGTGCCTTCTCAACCTTGGGTGGATGTGAGTGTGGATTTTGTTTTGGGACTTCCTCGGACCCCTAGAGGCAAAGAGGCGATTATGGTAGTTGTTGATCGTCTCTCCAAGATGGCACATTTTGTTGCTTGCCGCAAAACCGATGATGCCAACCAAGTGGCCGATTTGTTCTTCAAGGAAATTGTTCGACTACATAGTATTCCCACTACAATTGTCTCGGACCGGGATACAAAATTCCTAAGCTCTTTTTGGAAGACATTGTGGAGGAAACTTGGGACTAAGTTGATGTTTAGCACATCTTTCCATCCCCAAACAGATGGCCAAACGGAGGTTGTGAATCGAACATTGGGGGCCTTGCTAAGGAGTATTGTGGGAAAGAGGCTCTCGGATTGGGATGCACAATTGCCTCACGTGGAGTTTGCATACAACCTAAGTGTGCATAGTTGACATGCTCAAAAATGCGGAGGAGTCGGAATTAGGAGAGAACACCACGAACAGCCACGGCCAAAGGCCTACCCGGGAAGAAAATCCTAGAATAGGGGAGGTTTGTGGCTCTGTCACAACTTTAAATGCATGCGGGCTATAAGTCCAAGATTTAGAGGATATTGAGTTCAAATATTAAACTCCAACTAGTCCAAATTTCAGACCAAACGAACGTGAGGAATTTAAAATGGCATGGGCCTTTTCAGAAACTCAAGCCAGACAACACACACGTTTTTTGCAGTGAAGTAGGTGGAGATTAATCTCTGCACAACTCCCAATGAAGATGACCTGAGAAGGGGAAACTTGGCAGAAACCCTCCTCCAAGAAAGGGGAAGAAATTGGCTAGGTTTAAGGGGGAAATTCTTGGGTAGATTGCAAGTTATCACAGAGTGAAATTTGGCCGACAGATTTGCTCAATTTCAGTGGTTCGGAAGAAAGGTAAGAGAAACAAGCATGCACATCCTTTAATTGGAAGGAACTGAGAACGAAGTGAATGGCCAAGACATTCAAGGCACGAATGAGGAACTCACAGCCAAAAATTGAGGATTTTAGCACGAAGGAAAACAGAATATGGCACGGGTGAAACTTTTGGGACACAAGATGCACCAGGGAGAGACTAAAATTGGCAGCAACCAACACACAACAACAAACATCTGAAGCACACACAATGAAAGGAAGGCTATGGGATTTCCAGGCTTACCTTGATCCAAACAAGAGAGGAGGAAGGCTGGAATATGGTTTAGTAGCCCTAGCAAGACACCAACACCCTTAACAAAATAGAACTATGGATATTACTCACCAAAGCTCCAAATTGCCGAGAGAAAAGAAGGGGGTTTGAGAGCTTCAAGCTTCTTCAAATTTATCCAATTCTTTTCTCCCATTACAATACGTGGGAGTAGAGTTTCATACCCTCCCAACTTTCAACAAAAGACAAAATTAGACACTAGCCAAAATTAGGGACTAAATGAGTGGAAATAGTAGGAGTTTGGTGGACAAAGGGCCCACCATCAACTTGCCTCCCACTCCATCAGCCCTTGACTCTATCCCACGTCTAAGTTGACCACAAAATCACAGAATTCACTTGGGAAAATAGGTTTTCCCTAAGTCCCAACAAGAAGGAACTTGAATTGGTCCCATCCGAACCAAAACCTAGCAAGTTGGTCCAAACCAAACCAACACCTAACAAAGCTTCAACCCAAAATTTGTTACAACTTCAAACTACTTCAAATATAACTATTAAGAAGCTTTTAGCTCTTTCCCTTTTTGGGCATCTTCCAATTTCAGTCGGGAGCCAGAATTCCTCTGGCCACCTTGGGTTCTTCAAAAGATTCCTCCTCCGAGCTGGGGTTCTCTCCTTGCTTAAAAGTCTCCAGCCTTTCTCAAGGTCATAGGGTGAGCTTGAAGTCCATAAGCTCCTTCTTCCATCGTTGTTTTCGTTTGATATTTTAATTCTTCCGCGGGTTGTCAATTTCTGGCCACCGCTTACCGCCGTTATTGTTCCATTGCATTTTGGCCAATCCATCCACGTGATTTCCTTTTTTTTTTGGAGGGCTATCATCTATCTTCTTCCCAGAGTTCCACTCAAAATTCAGCCTGAAACTCGATCTTATCGTCGAGTTATCGCCGTCCAAATTCCAGTTCCGATTCTGGAATTATCGGATTATTGTTTTCCATATAACCTAACCCGATTCTCACACTTCCTAAATCTAAACCCCCTCTGTTCCGTGTCACCTAAGCTCTAAGCCCTAAGCCCAAAGCCTAAAGCAAAAAGTCATATGCCCTAAGCCTTAAGCTAGAAGCTCATAGCGCTAAGTCCTAAAAGCCGAAAGCCATAACTCCTAAGCCCTAAGCCCAAACCCAAAACCTCTAAGACCTAACCTTAAGCTTAAACCCTAGGCCCTAAGCCGAAAGCCCTAAACCCTAAATCAAAAGCCCAAAGCCTTAAGCCCAAAGCCTAAAACCCTAAACCCTACGACCTAATCGCTAAGCCTTATGCCCTAGCCCTAAGCCATAGGTTCTAAGCTCTAGACCCAAAACCCTAAGCTCTAAGCCCTAAGCCCAAAGCCTAGATCCAAAAGTCATATGCCCTAAGCCTGAAGCTAGAAGCTCATAGCACTAAGTCCTAAGCCCAAAGAGCCTAAGCCCTAGCTCCTAACTCCTAAGCCCTAAGCCCAAACCACCCGAGCCCGAGCTCAGAATTTTTCTAATATGTTTGTTAAATTTACAGGAAAATTAATTGAAGAATTATACATTTCTAAGCCAAATTTGGAGGATCATATAAGGCCAAAACACATGATAATTTGGCGTGGATAAAAGGTGGATTTTCAACCAAAAACCGAGAACTCCGGAATCAAGCCCGAACCCGAACCTGATTGAAGTATCACGTTGTATGGTGAGTTGGAGTCCCATGCAAAAGTGATCAAGGGTTCCACGACTCAACTCACCAGCATTTACATGGATTGAAGAGATTTTATGGCATTTTTAGCTTAATTTTTATGTGAATTTTATGTTGGATATTTGGAGAACCCAAGAGGGTTTATCGGCTAGGTCTTATGTTGTTTATTTTTTCATGCTTGCATGGGGTTTTGCATGAGGAGGTTTTGCCAAAGAGAACGGTATTTTGGGCCAAGGAAGAAGGGAAAATTGGCTGAAGAGATTCAAGATCACGTGGCCTTCACATTCTTGTAATCTCATTGGTCCAATTTTACCTCTTTTATTTCAATTTCCAGCATGCTAGTTGCATGCCTTTTGCCCTCAATTTTCCCTCCATTCTTCCCACTCTTCTCAGCAGATAAAACATCCCCCATTGCGTGATTGTAAGGTAAATTTGGAATTTGAATTTAAGAAGCTTTTAGCTCTCTCCCTTTTCGGGCATCTTCCAATTTCAGCCGGCAGCCGGAATTCCTCCGGCCACCTTGGGTTCTTCAAAAGATTCCTCCTCCGAGCTGGGGTTCTCTCCTTGCTTCAAAGTTTCCAGCCTTTCTTAAGGTCATAGGGTGAGCTTAAAGTCCATAAGCTCCTTCTTCCATCGTAGATTTCGTTTGATATTTCAATTCTTCCGCTGGTTGTCAATTTACGGCCACCGCTGACCGCCGTTATTATTCCATTGTTTTCCGACTGATCTATCCACGTGATTTCCTTCATTTTTGGAGGGCTGTCACCTATCTTCTTCCCAGAGTTCCACTCAAAATTTCAGCCTGAAACTCGATCTTATCATTGAGTTATCGTCGTCCAAATTCCAGTTCCGATTATGGAATTATCAGATTATCGTCGAGTTTGAAGGATGACCACAAGGAGTGGTTCCCATTACAAACCAAACCGGGATCCGATTGATCCTAGCAGCCTGATTAGTCCATCTTATCCACATCCGAATCCAAATCTTCCTAAATCCAGCCGTCAAGGACAAATTGACGAGTTCAATAAAAGATTTGATACGGTGTTACAAAAGTTGGCACACATTTCTCCTTCTTTGAGGAGTACTCCGAACTTACCAGCAAGGAGAAGGCCGAATCACGGCTCGAAAAGATCTCGAGAGTTTAAGTCCGAAGAGTTGGATGATGAAGAATATGGTTTGCATGGTCTCAACTCCAGATAAAACCACTCTTCTCGGCGATAACTCGATCTTATCGTCGAGTTATCGCCGTCCAAATTCCAATTTCGATTCTAGAATTATCGGATTATCGTTTTCCATATAACCTAACCCGATTCTCCCACTTCCTAAATCTAAACCCCCTCTATTCCGTGTCACTTATGCCCTAAGCCCAAAGCACAAATCCCAAAGTTTAAATCCAAAAACCCTTATCGTTAAGCCCTAGACACATAGAACTAACATGTAAGCCATAAGCCAAAATCCATAAGCCTTAAGTCCTAAGCCCTCAAACCTATGCCCTAAGTCCTAAGTCCTAAACTCTAAACCCTAAGCTCTAAGCCCTAAGTCATAAGCAAAAAGCTTAAAGCCCAAAGCCAAACACTGAAAGCCCAAAGCCCAAAACCAAAAGCAAAAATCCGTAAGACCTCAACCATAAGCCTTAAAGCCCAAACACCTTAGCCCAAAGATCTCAACGAAAAGCCTTAAGGCCAAAGGCGAAAGGCTAAAGGCTAAACCCCTAAGCTCAATGCGCTAAGCCCTAAGCCAAAATCCCAAAGTTCAAAGCCCTAAGTCCTAAGCTCTAATCTAGAACCCAAAGCAATTAACCTTAATCGGTAAGCCCAAACACCTGAGCCTTATTCACTATGCTTTAAGCGCTATGCCCTATCCCCAATCCTCAAGCCATGAGCCCTATACCCTAAACCTTAAGTTTTAAGCCATATGCCCTATCCCTAAGCCATAGGTTCTAAGCTCTAGGGCCAAAGCTCAAAGCCCAAAGGCCTAAGCCTGAAGCCCAAAGTGGTAAGTTGTAAGCCTATCCACTAAGCCCTAACCAGTATGCCTAAAGCGTTAAACCCTAATCCCTAAGCCTTAAGCCCATAGCCCTAAGCACTAAGCCTTAAGGCAAAGAACTAATCCCTAATCCTAAATACCTAAGCTCTTGATAAGCTTCAAGAAGGGAATATGGAACAAAATGGATATCAGGTGAGAAATGAGAAAATAAAAGGGCCAAAAATGGGTGTTATTGGGGGAAGTGGTTCTCGAGTTTCATACAGAGTTTGCAATTGAGATTTAGAGGGATTGTTAGGGGACAACATGGAAGCTTCACCTCCAAAAATTGGGGTAAAGGATTTTGGGAAACAGGAGATATGCAGGTAGGAATATTGGGTGCCAAAAAGGCGATTATCGGAAAAGGGAATGGGTTGATCGGAAAATGGGAGGTAACTAGAGATGGAGAAGAGCTAATATGGATTACACGCTTACCCTCAGACCATGGGGGAGTCGTTAAAGTCATGTAGCACAGAGTAGCTTACCGTAGCTCAGAAGGAAAGCAAAAACCTTGAAAGATGCTCTCGGATCTCGTTGGATATTGCTCACCGGAGATCCGAGTCTTGGAGGTAGAAAACTAGCCAGTGAAGAAGATGCAAAAGCACTCTTTGAATTCAAAACTAAAATGATTACAATGCTTGGTGATGGGAGGGCTTTAACCTCTCTCACATTAGAGAGGAGCAACCAAATCGGATGGCATCCAAGAGCTTTACCCGATTTGGTGCTTGCACAAAAAGAAAGGTGGAAAGGACCAACCAACATTTACCTAATTTGGGAGGATGCTGATCTTTTTTGCACCATGCTCCATGGGCCCCGACCTATGCCCGACCTAGACTTGGTTCCTCCTCCTCCCTTGCCTCGGGTTTGCACTTCCTTCCATGATGTTCCAAACTTGAAGATGCCTAGATCTTGACCTCCTTTTCCAAGACTTCCCATGTGAGGAGATGTTTAGGTTGCTCTAAGTCTTTCGGGGTAGGCTCCTCCATGATTATTCCATGGTCATCATTTCCTACAAAAAGAGCAAATTGATTAGAAAACTCCTTAGCTCGGGCTCGCGTGATGGCTCCTTAAGTTGTGGCTCCATGCAAGGTATCTAGTGGCATGTCAAAAGCCCAAAGCCATAAGCCATAAGCCATAAGCCCTAAGCCCTAGGCCATAAGCCCTAAGACTAAAGCTAAAAGCGCAAAGTTCTAAGGCATAGGCTAAAGCGGTATGCCCTAAGACCTATAAACTAAGCCTTATGCCTTAAGCTTTATCCACTATGTCCTATCTCGTAAGTTGAAAGCCCTAAACCCTAATCCTTCAGACTTAAGCCTAGAGCCCTAAGCCTTAAGCCCTAGCGCTAAGTCTTAAGCCCTAATCTTAAAGCCCTAAGATCTAATACCTAACTTTAAAGCCCAAAGCCCAAAGGCATCCCAAACCTAAGCTCATCGGCTTAAGCCCTAAGCCCTTAGCCTTAAGCCCTATTTCCTAAACCCACAATTAATTAACCTTAGTCCAAAGCTCTAAGCCCTAAAGCCCAGTGCCCAAATCTCAAATCCCAATGCCATATGTCCTAATCCCATAGCCCTAAGTTCTAATCCAATAGCCCTAAGTTCTAATCCAATAGCCCTAAGCCATAAGTCATAAGAGAAAATTCCTAAGCCGTAAGTCGTAAGCTGTAAGCCCGACGACCTTAGTCCAAAGCCCTAAGACATAAGCCAAAAGTAAAAAGCCTGAAGCTCTTAGCCAAAATCCCTAAGCTTAAACTCCAAAGCCCAAAGGAAAAAGTCATAAGACCTAAGCCTCAAGCTCGAAGCCCTAAACCCAAAGCTCAAAGCCCTAAGACATAAGCCCAAAGTCCAAAGACCTTAAACCCTAACATCCAAGGCCAAAGCCCTAAGCCATAATTAGCTAAAAGCCTTATGCATTAAAGCCTTGAGCCATAAGCCTTAAGCCGGAAGCCCTAAGCCTTAAGCCATAAGCCTGAAGCCCTGAGCATTAATCATAAATCCCTATGCATGAATCTCAAATCCCACAGGGATAAGGCCTAAGCCTGATGCCCTAACCACAAATACAAAATTTCAAACCTACAAGCCCGAACCCCTAACCCCATAGCCCTAAACCCTAAGCCATAAGCCCTAAGCTTAATTCCCAAAGCTAAAAGTCCAAAGCCCAAAGCTAATAGCATAAGATTAAACCCTAAAGGCCAACCCCTAACCTCTTAGCCCTATGCTCTAAGCCCTAAGCAAAAAACCCCAAACCCCAAAACCCTGAATCCTAAGTCATAAGCCCAAAGCATAAAGCCCTTAGTCCTTAGCCTCAGCCCTATGCCCTAAGGCTAAAACCTAATGCTTAAAGCCCTCGGCCCTAAAAGCTAAATTGAAAACGCTAAGCCCGAAAGGCTAAACCGGATGTGTTAAGCCCAAAGCCCTAATCCTAAAATATTAGGCTCTAATACCTAACTTTAAAGCCCAAAGACAAAAAAAAATGATGTGCTAAGCCCTTAACCCAAACCCAAATATCATAACCCAAAGCCCAAACGTTTAGCTTAAAGATTAAAGGCCAAATCCAAAAGCCCAAAACTGAAAGCCATAAGACCTAAGCCTTAAGCCCAAAGCCCTAAGCCCTAAGCCAAAAGCATAAAGTCCTTAGTCCTAACCCTTAGCCCTATGCCCAAATCCCAAAATTCTAAAGCAAAAAGTCATAAGACCGAAGCCTTAAGCCCAAAGCCCTAAGCCCAAAGTTCAAAGCCCTAAGACATAAGCCCAAAGCCTAAAGCCCTAAACCCTAATCACCAATTTGGAAGCCCTTAACCTTAATCCTAAGCTAAAAGTGTTATGCATTAGGGTTTAAGCCCTAAGCCTTAAGCCCTATGCGCAAATCTCAAACCCCACAGCGATAAGCTCTAAGGCCTGACCCTCAATCCCAAATTCCAACATGATAATCCCTCATCTCTAACACCTTAGCACTATGCTCTAAGCCATAAGCCTAAATCCCTAAGCCCTAAGTCCAAAGCCTAAAGCAAAAAGTCCAAAGCCTAAAGCCCAAAGCGTGAAATATAAAGCCTAAAGGCTAAGCCCTAATCTATCAGCCCTATGGTCCAAGCAATAAGCCCTAAGAAAAATGTCCTAAGCCCTAAACCCAAACCCTAAACACCAAAGCCCCAAGTCCTAAGTCCTAAGCTGACATTCCACGGGATGCCTTGCATGGAGCCACACCTCAAGGAGCAATCACCTGAGCTCTAGCCAAGGAGTTTTCTAATCAATTTGTCTTTTTTGTAGGAAATGTTGAACGCAGAATAACTATGGAGGAACCAAACCCGAAGGACGTGGAGCAGCCAAAGCATCTTTTCACTTGGGAAGTCTTTGAAAAGGAGGTCAAGATCGGGGGACGTTCGAGCTTGGAGCACCTTGGAAGAAAAGGCAATGCCGAAGCAAGGGAGGAAGGAAACCCGGGTACATGATGGGTCTAGGTCGGGGTTAGGTCGGGCTCCATGGAGCATGGCGCCAACCCGACCAGCCTTCCCTTTTTCTATCTTTATTTATTTCCGTTTTAAATTTGCAAAAACAATTATTTAGGGTTTTGTGGGTTTCCATGGGTTTGGAGTGGGTTTTAGCTTTTGGCATGGGTTTGTAATTTCTGGAGTTTTGGTTGGTAGCCGATGGAAGGGGAACCAAATTTGGGGACCACTTTCCATTGGTCTGCCCCAAATCGGGTATATGCTTAGTGGTCCTTTCCCACCTTTCTTTTTGTGCCACACCAAATCGGGTAAGCACTTGTGTACCATCCGATTAGGGCTATCTTTCTCTCATGTGAAGGGGATTAAAACTCCCTCATGACCAAACATGGTGTTGGGTTGAAATTGGAATACAAAAGTGCTTTGCATTTTTTCCTTGGCTGTGGTTTTTCTGGCAACCAGACTCGGCTCTCTGGTGGGTAATATCCGGCGACATCCGAGAGGTTCTCCAAGATTTTGGCTTCCCTTCCAATCTAGGGTAAGCTAGGCCATGCTACACATCTTCAGCCACTCTCTCGTGGTCTTAGGGTAAGCGTGTAATCCCCATTAGCTCATCTCCATCTACGGTAACTTTTACATTTTCCGATCAACCTCCCATTTCTTCTCTGATAACCACCCTTTTTGGCACCCGATACTACCCAAAGTTTTTACCCTCATTTTTAGAGGTTAAGCTCTTCTCTCATCCACAAACAACCCCTCCAAATCTTGGTTGCAAACTCTCTATGCAACCCGAGAACTCCCTTTCTTAATATTACTCATTTCTGGTCCCTTTTCTTGTTTATTCCTCACCTGATATCCGTTTTATTCCACATTCCATTATTGAATCTTGTCATAAGCCCAAAGCTTAGAGCTGTTAGTCCTAAACGTTAAGATGAAAGCCCTAAGCTTTAATACCTAACTCCAGAGCCGAAAGACCAAAAACTATATGCTAATCTCTAAGCCCAAAGCCAGAGATCAAAAACTGAATCCTAAAACCTGAGGCCCTAAGCCCTAAGCTCTAAGGCTTAACTCCTAAATCCAGAGCTCTAAGACCTAAGTCAAAAATCGTAAACCATAAACCCTATGTCCTAAGTCCTAAGCCTCAAACCCTATGCCTTAAGCCTAGAACCATGAGCCCAAATCTTAAACCCCTAAGACCAAAGCCCAAAGCCCTAAGCCTAAGGCCCTAAGCCCTAAACCCCAAGCCTTAAAGCCCTAACCCATTAGCTCGAGCCCTAAGCCCAAAGCCTTAAGCTTAAAGCCCTAAGATCTAAGGCCTATTCCCAAAGCCCTAATCCCTAAGCCCTAGGCCCAAAACTATTAGCCCCAAGCCCTAACCCGATATGTAACGACCCGATTCCCAGGACGCCGCTTACTTGATGTTCTTACTTTACTTACTTTACTTTACTTCACTTTACTTTCTTGGCGACCCGAGAACCGGTCCGTTACTGCGTTTCTTACTTACTTACTTACATTACTTTGGTGGAACACTCTTTACTTTAAAAAGTTCAGAAAAACTATCTTTAGCTTGTAAAATAGCTTAAAAGGAAAACGTCCACTTGAAAAACATACATTCTTGTAAAGCTATGATTTCAGTTCGACCTTTATCAAAAATACATCAAAAATACATAAGCATTCAATAACTTAAAATGTACAACGGAAGACAATTACTTTAATTTAACAATACATTCATTTCAAAAGCTTTGAAATCCATCACACGAAAATAAGGGTATACATTTAATTACATATTCAAAACATTCAAAACTTTCAAAACACTTTATATTCTAACTGTGTGTGCGTTACATCACTCCCCGTTGGTCGTTGCTCAATAAACGGTATAATTTGAACACTCCTCTGCTCTAACTTCTTGATCAGTCATTGGCACAATTTCCTCCATTATATTCCCTACATTGCAAAGCCTAAACTATGAGCCTAAAGCTCAGTAAGAAACATAACTATAAAATGCAATGCATGAGTATGCTATGTTGTTAAAACAATGCACAATTTCATTCACGTTTCTTGGGTTTCATATCTTCTTTATCTTTGGAAATATTACAGGATCTCAAGAACACCCCCTCCACCTACTTCAACTTCTACTGATCGTGAGCTCACTACTTTACTACTTGAGGTGCTCAGGCCTGTAATAACCATTTACTTTACTTTACTGTTCTGATATTCAAGTTCTTAATTCATCGGAGACGAAACATAATTAGCGTCCCATACCACCAATTATATCTCGTTACCTCCAACTACGTTGTAAAACATGCATGAAAATAGTTCGTAGACATTTTGTAAAACTATGATGCATGACCATATGAACATGAAAACATCACTTAAATCATATCACATAACATGAAAATAAGCATACATCACCAAACATATCATGCGAACAAACATGCAGCACACATCAAACAATCATCCTAATCTTTGCAATGTAGTCCCACTTAAGGGCCAAATAATCTTAATGCTAACTTACCTTAGCAGCTAGGTTGAGTTGATCCACTTGAGTCTCCTTCTTAATCCAATCGATGGCTTAAACCTATTAATCATATGCGGATCAGAATTTGCATAAAGTCTTAACTTTATGTTCCAACTTTGAACATCTATAACTTCCTCTATATTGATCCATTATTGACGATTAAGATGTCAAATTGTTCCTTAAAGAGTCTACTATAACTTCTTAGAAGACACCAAATTCAGAAAACTAACGTATGTTGACTTACGTGGACAAAATAGAAGGCATTCACTGTTTGAACAGTGATTAGGTCGACATAAACCTATATGTGTCGACATAACTTAGCATAATATGTCGACTGCTTATTCATGCGGTCGACCGAATCATTTACAGAGAGTTATTTTGTGTCGACCGGTTGATAATATGTCGACCGGTGCTCTCCCAGTTTCCATCTACTAACTTGTAACATTCATAACTTTGTCTACAAAGATCCAATTTGAGTGATTCAAACGGCTATGAATTGCTCTAAAAGCCTACTTTAACTCTTATGAAGGTTATAAACTCAAATTCGTTCGAAAATATGACCGAATCTCAAAAACCCTAACCTTGCATACAATCAACTGATTTTCTAACATTCTACTTGAAATCCTCTATTTTTATCCATCAATCCAACCAACATCATCCTTTTATCATTATTGAACCTACAAGAACTTTAAAGGATATGAAAATACCTTGAGCTTCAGCCTCCACGAAATATCAAAGCTCTTCACTTCACTTCTCTTGAAGCATTCACTTTCTCACTCTTTTTTCCTCACAAAACTCTTTCTCTATCTCAATCTCACCCTCCTTTGATTTAGAGCACAAAACCTAGGGAGAAAAGGGGAGGAAGATCGTGGCTGGGAGGGAAAATGTCAGCCAAGACCCACTTAACGTCCTTTATGAAAAGAAATCAATATTCCTTTCATGTCCACCAATCATAATTCTTCAGATTTTGCTGACTTTTCAACTGATGTCGACACATGGTCCACTTATGTCGACACATGGTCAACTTATGTCGACACAATGGTTGACTTATGTCGACACCATGGTCGACCGAAGAAATTCCCGAGAGTTTTTCTATGTCGACCGCTCGTCCAATTGGGTCGACCCAATCTTTTCCCGAGAGCAACTTATGTCGATCGTTTATTTGTTGTGTCGACTGAAACTTACTTTTAAGGTAATCCTTTAGTATATTTAACCCAACTTACTACATTAATCTTCCTTAAACCTAGCAACCCTCAAACAATGGACTTCAAACAAACACCAATCAAACCCAAATTCATAATCCCTAAGTGCACGGTGTGATACACCCCAGACAAAGTATTCTTCTTCCAAATATTCATAAAGAAAAATCTTAAACACTTTCATTTTAAAATCATAATTCTTAAAATAAACGAGGGTTGTTACACGATACTCCTATGCTCTAGGACATAATCCCAAATTCATAATCCCTAAGTCCTAAGCCATAAGACCTATGCCCTAAGTCCTATGTAGTAAGCCCTAAGATCTAAGCCTTTAACCCTTAAGCCCAAAGCCTCAAACGCAAAGGTAAAAGCCAAAACTCATAAGACCTAAGCCGTAAGGCCAAAGCCCAAAGCCCAAAGCCCTGAGCCCAAATACTTAAGCCCAATGCCTAGAGTCCAGATGCCTTATGCTCTAAGTAATAAGTCTTGGGCCAAATGCCCTAAGCCCGTAGCCAAAGTCCCAAAGCTAAAAGCACTAAGTCCTAAGCTCTTAGCCCAAAGCTAAAAGACCTTAGCTCTAAGACATAAGCCCAAAGCCTAAAGCATAACCCATGAGCCCTAAGGCATATGCTATAAGCCCTAAGCCATATGTTTTATGCTCTAAGCCTATAGCCCCAAGCCCTAAGCCTAAGGCCCTAAGCCCTAACCATAAAGCCCCAAGACCTAAGCCATCAATGCTAAGTTGGAAATGCTAAGCCCAAAGCTGTTAAAGCCTAACTCCAAAGCTCAAAGCCTAAAAAACTATTCTCTCAGCTCTAAGATCTAATTCCTAAACCTAAAGTTGTAAGCCCAAATCCCTAATCCCTAACCCCTAAGCCCTAAACCCTAAGCACTAAACCATAAGCACTAAGGCAAACTAAAGCCCTAAGACATTAGCCTTATTCCCCATGCCCTATGCCCTAAACCCTAAGCACTAAGCCCCATGCCCTAAGATCTAACCTCTAAGCCCTAACCACTAAACCCTAACCCCTAAGCCCTAAGCCTAAGGCCAAAAGCCTTAAGCCAAAAGCCTAAAGACCAAAGCCCTTAGCCCTTAGCCCTAAGTACTAAGTCGTAAACTGTAAGCCCAAATCCCTAAGCTGCAATCATAAACCCCTTAGTTTTAAGCTCAAGCAAAAAAGTCCTAAGCTCTTAGCCCAAGCTAAAAGCCCTTAGCTCTAAGACGTAAGCCCAAAGCCTAAAGCATAACCCTTGAGCCCTAAGGCCTATGCTATAAGCCCTAAGCCATATGCTTTATGCTCTAAGCCTATAGCCCCAAGCCCTAAGCCTATAGCCCCAAGCCCTAAGCCTAAGGCCCTAAGCCCTAACCATAAAGCCCTAAGACCTAAGCCCTCAAAGCTAAGCTGGAAATGCTAATCCCAAAGTTGTTAAAGCCTAAATCCAAAGCTCAAAGCCTAAAAAACTATTCCCTCAGCTCTAAGCTCTAATTTCTAAGCCTAAAGTTGTAAGCCCAAATCCTTAATCCCTAACCCCTAAACCCTAAGCACTAAACCATAAGCACTAAGGCAAAATAAAGCCCTATGACAAAAGCCTTATTCCCCATGCCTTATGCACTAAACCCTAAGCACTAAGCCCCTAGCACTAAGCCCCATGCCCTAAGATCTAACCCCTAAGCCTTAAGCCCTAAGCCTAAGGCTGAAAGCCTGAAGCCCTAAGCCCTATGCCTAACCCCAAAAACCTTAAGCCCTAAGCCTAAAGACCAAAGCCCTAAGTACTAAGTTGTAAACCTTAAGCCCTAATCCCTAAGTTGCAATTATAAACCCCTTAGTCTTATGCCCAAATCACTAAGGCAAAATAAAGCCCTAAGACATAAGCCTTATTCCCCATGCCCTATGCCCTAAACCCTAAGCACTAAGTCTCATGCCCTAAGATCTAACCCCTAGGCCTTAAATCCTAAGACCTAAGCCTAAGGGTAAAAGCCTTAAGCCCTAAGCCCTAAGCCTAAGGCCGAAAGCCTTAAGCCTAAGCCTAAAGACCAAAGCCCTAAGCCCCAAGTACTAAGTCGTAAAGCTTAAGCCCAAATCCCTATAGCTGTAATCATAAACCTCTTAGTCTTAAGCTCTAAGCAAAAAAGCCCTAAGCTTAAAGCCAAAAACCAAAAACTTATAGCTCAAAGACAAAAGCCCAAAGCCCAAAACCCATAGACCAAAGCACAAAGCCATTAGGCCTAAGCCATAACCCTAAGCCCTAAGGCCTTATGTGCTAAGCCCAAGGCCTTAAGTGCTAATCCCTAAATACAAAGGCCAAAGCCTAAAGACTAACATCTTAAGACCAAAGCCCAAAGTCCAAAGGCCAAAGCCCAAAGCATAGATCCATAAGTACTTAACCATAAGCCCTAAGCCCAAAGATCTAAGTCGTAATCATATAGCACTAAGTCTTAAGCTCTAAGCCCAAAGCAATAGGTTAGAAGCCTGAGCATAAACCCCAAACCCCTAATCGATAAGTCGTAATCCGATAGCCATAAGCCAAAAAACCAAAGACAAAAGTTGTAAGACCTAAGCCATAAGTCCTAAGCCCTAACCCCTAAGTGCTAAGCCCAAACCCATAAGTGGTAAGCCCTAAACCCTGATCAAAAACCCCTAAGCCATATGCCCTAACCCCATAACCTGAATCCCTAATCATAAGCCTAAATCCCTAAGCACTAAGCCCTAAGTCCAAAACCCAAGGCCTTAAGCCCATATCTCAAATCCCAAATCTTAAAGCCCAAACCCAAAAGGCCTAAGCCTAATATTCTAACCCAAAATCCCTAAGCCATAAGATTTAAGTCCTAAGCCTTAATTCTAGAACCCTAATCCCAAAACTCTAACCCATATACCTCAAGCCCAAAGCCTAAAGCCCTAACCTTTGACTCTTACGAAAAGCCCTAACCCATAAGCCCAAAGCCCAAAGCCCTAACACTACCTAATGTGTTCTAAGACATAAGCACAATTTGAAAGTCATAAACCACCGCAGGGCAAAGTCTTGGGTGCTGGAAAACACAACCAAGGAATTATGCAACAAACACGATTTTCATTCACCAAAAACTCCTAAAAAATGCTTCTAAAGAGGACTTAAAACTCCCTAAAAAATCAGAGAGCGAGATGGGCCAATCGGATGGTCAAAATACCACTTACCCGATTTGGCACAAAACACAATTGAGGGAATAGTACTCAACAATTGAGTGGAACTCTTGGAAGACGATAGGTGATAGTCCTCAAAAAATGAAGGAAATCACGGGGATGGATCGGTCGGAATGTAATGGAACAGTAACAATGCTCAGCGGTGGCCGGAAATTGANCCATGTAAATGCTGGTGAGTTGAGTCGTGGAACCCTTGATCACTTTTGCATGGGACTCCAACTCGCCATGCAACGTTATACTTCAATCGGGTTCGGGTTCGGGTTTGGGCTTGATTCCGGAGCTCTCGTTTTCTCGTTGAAAATCCACCTTTTCTCCACGCCAAATTATCATGTGTTTTGGCCTTGTTTGATTCTCCAAAGTTTGCTTAGAAATGTATAATTTTATAATTAATTTTCCTGTAAAATTAACAAACATATTAGAAAAGTTCCGAGCTCGGGCTCGGGTGATTGCTCTGCTTGGCATGCCACTCCGTGGCATGTCATCCTCCCCGGGTTCTTGAGGATTTGACCTCAAATCCAATTATAATTTATCTCCCTTTTGTTCATCTTCATCAATTCTAGCAAAGGGAGAAAGATTTTGAACATTAAATGTGGATGAAATTCCATAATTTCCGAGTAACTCGAACTTGCATGTTCTTGGGTCGACTACCTTATCCAAAAACTTCTTCGGGCTTAAGGCCGCCTTAAGAGTGTGCCAACTTTGAACAACTTCTAGTTTTGAGTCATAAGATTTGATGCCCTTCACAACAACATCATTCTTTCCACGGCTAAATAATTTAACAATATGGTTTGTACTATACCACCGGATAACTAAATCAACATGAGATTCATTATCCCCATTATAAAACATAGTGTTTCCAATATATTCAGCAATGTATCCTTCTAAGTATTCATGGGACCAACTATGCATAAGTACCGTAACAACTCTGGAACTAATAGTTAGCGAGGACGAAATTACTAACCAATCATGGTGGGCGCACTTAGCTGACTTTTTAAACGCCTCTTGCACATTCCAAAGTGAATATATTCCATGGAAGTATTCCATTAAGGCTTCCAAGAACCTTATCCAATGATCATCATTAACTAGCTCTTCCTCCTTGGTTCTTTTGATGATTGACCCGTAGACTCCTTTACTAGAACTGCCAAATGGTCCACTATTGATTGAATGGTTCTCCATATTAAGACGTTCATAATTCTTCTTCCTTAAGCTCAATTCAGATTTGTAGATTTCCTTCATCCAATCATAAACAAAGTAATTAGTAAAGAGTTCGGGTAGAGAGACTAACCACCTTGAGAGTGTTTTGGAAATCACAACCCTCATGATATTTTGGTCCTTTATCACGAGTGTTCCTTCTTGAGTAGGCACAGATCCATCCTTGATCATAATTAAGTTATTCTTAGATAAATTCTCCTTCCTTGTGATCTCATATTTGGCCACTTGTTCGGGTTCAAGGGGAACTAGCTTGATAGATCGTCCACCTAATTTAAAAGAATATTTGTTTGTAAAACCATCATGCATAACATTCTGATCGAATTGCCATGTCTTCCGAGTAAAAATGGCTTGAACTCATGGGAACTACATCACACATCACTTGATCCTTCTAACTTCCAATAGAGAATTCAATGCATGCTTTCTTGGTAACCTTGAGGTCTTCCTTATCATTTATCCAACGTAATTTATAAGGCTTCGGGTGAAAGTTAGTTTCTATTCCGAGTTTGTCAATTAACTCTCGGGAAACCACATTAGCACAACTTCCACCATCAATAATAATTGAGCATACCTTATCTTGGATTAGACATCTACTATGGAATACAATTTCTCTTTGAAGTTCCTCTTGTTGGCTTAGAGTGGCAAGTAACCCTCAGATAACTAATAATAAGGGGCCTTCTTGTGCTCGGCATTCTTCTCTTTCAGATTGCAAACTCATATCCGATTTTTCCTTCACTTCATCTTCACTGAAAACTTTACTTGTTTCCTCTCTAATAACCATCACACATTTGTTAGGGCATTGGGATGCAATATGCCTGAGACCAAGGCACTTAAAATAATTGATCTCCCGTGTTCGGGTTTGATTATTTTCTTCCATCGGTTTAGGCTCACTATCCTTCTTTTACAGCCAAGGTTGAAGGAAAGGAATCTTGTTCTCCACCTTTGTATTAGGCTTAAAAGGAGTAATAGCCTTAGGACTTGCTCGGCTCACTATTCCCTTGCCCTTTCTTTTCATTTGCCTCTCCACTTCAAGGCCATTTGAATAACCGAATCCATAGAGTCGATCAATAGCAACTCAACAATATCACTAATGTCTCGGTGTAAACCTCTAATAAACTGAGCTATAATTTGTTCCTCTCGTTCTTGTAAGTCACATCTAATTCGGAGAGTCTCAAATTCGGTAAGATATTTTCCACCGAGAGAGATTCTTGCTTAAGAGATTGTAATTTAAGAAATAGCTCTTGTTTGTAATGAGCCGGTACAAATCTTCCCCTCATAATTGATTTCATCATTTTCCAACTATTAATACTCTCTTCAAAATCACGTCTTCTCTGAATTTTCAAACTATCCCACCATAGACTAGCCTACCCCGTAAGTTCCAATGAAACAAGTTGTAATTTAAACTTCTCGAAATAGTTATAGCATTCAAAGATCTTGTCAACTTTCTCCATCGAATCAATAAACAAATCACCATTGTAAGATCAATTGAAAGGAGGAATGAATACCTTAATGTGCCTCATATCATCATCTCTGGAGTTGAGATCATGCAAACCATATTCTTCATCATCCGACTCTTCGGACTTAAACTTTCGAGATCTTCTCGAGCCGTGATTCGGCCTTATCCTTGGTGGTTGGTTCAGAGTAGTCCTCAAAGAAGGAGAAATGTGCTCCAACTTTTGTAGCACCATATCAAATCTTTTATTGAGCTCATCAATTTGTCCTTGAATGCTGGATTGAGGAAGATTTGGATTGATGTGGATAAGATGGACTAACCGGGCGGCTAGGATCAATCGGATCCTGGTTTGGTTTGTAATGGGAACCACTCCTTGTGGTCATCCTTCAAACTTAAAATCACACAAAAACAGAGGTAAAGAGGAAGGTGGGGAGCAAGTTATGGCTCTGATACCAAATGACATGGAATGGAGGGGGTTTAGATTTAGGAAGTGGGAAAATCATATTAGGATGTATGATAAACGATAATCCGATAATTCCAGATCGGGACTGGAATTTGGACTGAGATAACTCAACGATAAGATTGATTTTCAATCTGAAATTTCGAGTGGAACTTTGAGAAGATGATAGGTGATAGTCCTCCAAAAATGAAGGAAATCACGTGGATGGATCAGTCAGAATGTAATGGACAAGTAACAGTGCTCAGCGGTGGCCGAAAATTGACAACCGGCGGAAGAAAAGAAATATCAAACGAAATCAACGATGGAAGAAGGAGCTTATAGACTTCAAGCTCACCCTATGACCTTGAGGAAGGCTGGAGACTTTGAAGCAAAAAGAGAACCCCAGCTCGGAGGAGGGAACCCTTGAAGAACCCACGGTGGCCGGAGGAACTTCCGGCTGCCGGCTGAAAGTGGAAAATGCCCGATCAAGGGAGAGCTGAAAAGCTACTAAAATTCAAATTCCAAATTGCCTTACAATCATGCAACGGGGGAGGTTTTATCTGCTGAGAAGAGTGGGAAAAAGAGAGGAAAAATTGAGGGCCAAAGGCATGCAACTTGCATGCTGGAAATTGAAATAAAGGAGGGAAATTGGACCAATGAGATTGCAAGAATGTGAAAGCCACGTGATCTTGAATCTCCTCAGCCAATTTCCCCCTTCTTCCTTGGCCCTAAATACCCTTCTCTTAGCCTAAAATTCCTCATGCAAAACCCCATGCAAGCATGCAAATATAAACAAAATAAAACCTAGCCGAGAAACCTTCTCGAGTTCTCCAAATATCCAACGCAAAATTCACATAAAAATTAAGCTAAAAATGTGATAAAATCCCTTCAATCCATGTAAATGCTGGTGAGTTGTGTCATGGAACCCTTGATCACTTTGGCATGGGACTCCAACTCGCCATGCAACGTGATACTTTAATCGGGTTTGGGTTCTGGCTTGATTCCAGAGCTCTCATTTTCTGTTTGAAAATCACCTTTTCTCCACGCCAAATTATCATGTGTTTTAGCCTTGTTTGATCCTCCAAAGTTTTCTTAGAAATGTGTAATTCTTCAATTAATTTTCCTGCAAAATTTACAAACATATTAGAAAAGTTCCAAGCTCAGGCTCGGGTGATTGCTCTGCTTGGCATGCCAATCTGTGGCATGTCAGGTCCCCAAAGCTTGTCCCCCAATGTTCAACTTGGATTTCATCAGCTATCAAAGAGAAGAGAGAGAAGCAAGCTGCCAAGACAAAAACCCACAAAACCAATGAAACCCACAAAACCCATGAAAACTCATGGGAAACCCTAAATCGTAAGTTGTAAGAGGTAAGCCCTAATCCTAAGGCCAAAGCCCTAAGCAGAAAATTCTATTCCCAAAGCCTTAAGCACAAAGCCCTAAGCTCTAAGCCTTAAGTCCAAAGCCCTAAGCCCATAGCTCTAAGTCTAAGCCCAAAGCTAAAAGCCCTATGCTCTAAGCCCATAGCTTTAGGCACTAAGTCCTAATCCCTAAAGTCTAAGCTAGAAGCTCTAAGCCTTAAATCCTATGCCCTAAGCCCTAAGCTAATCCCTATGTCTAAAGCCCTAAGCCCTAAACAGTAGTTTAAGCCAAAATCCCAAAGACTAAGCCTTAAGTGCAAAGACTTAAGCCCTAAGCATTATCCCATAAACGCTTAGCTATAAGCCATATTCCTTAGGTCCAGCAATCAATAGTATTCATAATCCTTAAGCCCTAGTCTCTAAGCACTAAGCACAAAGCCTTAAACCCTAAGCCCTAAGTTGTAAGCACTAAACACAAAGCTCAAGCACAAAGGCAAAAGCCCAAATTTTAAAGCCATAGTACCTATGCTCTAAGTCATAAGACCTATGCACTATGCCCTAAGCCCAAAGCCCAAAGCTTTAAGTCGTGATCCCTAAGCATCAAGCAAAAATCCCTATTCCCTCATCCCAAAGCCAACTTGAAGAGGGGAAGACTGTTTATAAGTGAGCCCTAAGTCGTGAGCCTTTGGAGGATGAGTTGGCATCATGCCACGTCACTAAGTGCTGAGCTTGAAGAGGGGAGGAATGTTTCCCTTGGACAATTAAAATGTAACACTTAGTTTTAGGGTTTATTTTTTTTTCATAAAACTTTATAGTTGGAATTTTGTGCATGGACATGTGAGGCCATTTTTAGGCACCAACTTGGCTGCCTTTTTGGTGGAGAGAGGACAACATGCTAGTGTTCCAAGCAACAGAGCATGGGGACCGCATTTGGATCCGGCAAATTGGACCTCTGATGCTTTCTCAACCATTTTGACAGTTGTCCTGAGCTTTGCTAAAATAATGTCTTCATGGGAAATGTAGCAAACTTCCTAAGCTTTCCATAGAGGGGTGGAACAGAAAAATTAGACACCGTTTTATTAGTTAACCAAAGCGATTACAAAGAGTCCAGGGCAAGAAGGCTACCCGGGAAACAACTTAATGGGTTTCATGGTTAAGCCGTGGGTTTCATGGGTTTTCGTGGGTCTCATGAGATTTGTTTCAGCTTGTTTCTCTCTCTATCACCTGGGAGGAGGATAATCTCCAAGGTGAACGTTGGAGACAAGCTTTGGGGACCATTGTACTTTGTCCGTCCAAATCGGGTAGGTTTTAGGTGGTGGTCCTTCCCTTTGCTTTTTGTGTTTTGTGCCAAATCGGGTAGGTTGTGTTTCGACCATTCGATTGGCCCCTCTCTCTCAGATTTTGAGGGATTTTTAAGTACTATTTGGAGGCATTTTGGATTAGGTTTTTGGTGAATGAAAATCGTGCTTCTTGCATAATTCCTTGGCTGTGTTTCTGGGACCCAAGACTTGGCTCTCTGGTGGGTAATATCCGGCAACATCCGAGAGGTTCTCCAAGGTTTTGGCTTCCCTTTCGAGCTAGTGTAAGCTAGGCCGTGCTACACGTCTTCCGCCACTCTCCCGTTGTCTTAGGGTAAGCGTGTAATCCCCATTAGCTCATCTCCATCTCTGGCGACTTTACATTTTCCGACCAACCCCCATTTCTTCTCCGATAACCACCCTTTTGGCACCCGATACTCCCCTCTGCACAACTTCCAATTTCCCAAAGTTTTTGGTTGCAAAATCTGCATGCAACCCGAGAACTCCCTTTCTTAATATCACCCATTTCTGCCAAATTTCTTCCCTCCTTTTTTCACCCGAAGCCCTTTTTATTTCTCTTCCCACTCTTGAAGCTTGTCATAAGCTCAAAGTTCAAAGCACAAAGCAGAAAGCCCAAATCCTAAAACCCAAAGCCTAAAGCCCTAAGCCCCAAGCCATATGTCGTACCCCTAACCCCTAAGCCCCAAGCCATATTTCTAACAAGTTCGTTCTTTTTGTAGGAGAAGCTCAACATGATTTCAAAATATTGGAACCCACTATAATGGATAAGGAGAAGCCGATCTATACATTAACTTGGCTAGAAGAAGTATCGGTGGAAGGATTGAATTCAATACCGCAACCGATCACTATGAAGGCGCATGAAGAAGTGGAGAAATCTTCCAAGACATCCAATCCCGAATCAAAGAACTTCAAGAACAAATAAGGAAGTGAAGTTATCATAGGATTATTTAGTGTTTTATGCACGCTGAATTTTATGGTTTCGGATTAGGGTTAGGGTTTCCCAGTTAGTTTTTATTTGCGTGAACTTTTTGCATGAGTTGCATGGATTTGCATGTGTTTCCTTATTATTGATGGAGGTAGTTGTACAAATGTGGCATCTCAGGATCTTGTGGAGAAGCTTGGAATAGAGCCTACCGTGCACCCAAGTCCATACAAGTTAAGATGGTTAAACAACAAAGAGGATATCAAGGTGATCAAGCAAGTAAATATTGATTTTTCAATATGAGGATACAATGATAAAGCCGTGTGTGATGTGGTACCAATGAGTGCAAGTCACCTCTTACTTGGAAGGCCATGGCAATATGATCGTAAGGCATCCCATGATGGTTTCACAAACATTTATTCCTTCAACATTTAACTCCCCTTGGTCAGAATCAAATAGCTAAAGATGAACTTGCAAGGAAGAAAAGCTTATCCAAAGCCAACCTTTTTATGGCAAAAATGGAAGTGTTTAAATTTCATTTTGAAGAAGAGCCAATTGTATTAACATTTACTCGAGAATTATTGAAGAAGTTTGTAGGGACCCCTAAGGTGGTGGAAGGTAATATCATATCCAAGAGGGCCGAGAGTAGGGAACCTTATCCAAGATTTTACCCTCCCTTGTCCGAGCCTAATCACCCTAGGATTGAAGTGAATAAGGTTTTTATACTCTACCCTCCTCGGATTTGTAGAACTAGAGACTCTACTATTGTGGTTGTTGTTCGGTATTCCAAGTTGATTCAACTCTTATCTTGTTCCAAGACCGGTGATCCAACTCATATGACAAAATTATTCTTCAAAGAGATGGTGTTTTTACACGACATTCTAAGGATCATAGTTTTGAATTTTAGAAGAATTTTAGAAGATGCCCCCATCCTAGCTTGTAATCTCGTATTTGAATTTTAGAAGATTTTTCTCTTTTCAAATTGGAATCTCCCCCTTTGGCATTTTCTCTCCAAAGACTCGGTCTCCGGAATCCCAAATCCGGCCACCGAGAGACAACCAGAGTTTATTTTCTTTCCAAGCTAAGACAATCTATCCTTACCACATTTCTCCAGCCATCATGGTATAAGGGTGAGAGTGTGGATTATCAGCTCAAGCATCCATTTTTTTACGTGAAAGGAACCACCTTTTACTGCAAATCCCCGTATCCGGCCATTTCGCATCCGTCTTCCATCTCGCCTCCACAAATCCCAAACCATCCGTGAGAATTTCTCCAAATTTTGAGGTGTTTTTTACCCTTATTAATTTAAAAAATCTCCAAATTTCAGCTCCAAACTCATCCCCGTTTACAAGTTACGATCATTTCAACTTCATCTTCGTTTTCCCAGATCTGCTAAGAAAACCCTAAATTATCCCCTTAACCATTTTCACCATCGTCAGCATATCTTTAAATCCGTGCGTGAGAATCCCGTAATTTTTGGAGACCATATTTAAGCTTCATTTTGTAAGATCTCCTCAAAATTTAGATAAAAATCTCACCCGCGTTTGTGAGATCTGAGCGTTCAAAATCTCTCCCAAAATCTTTTTATTCTCGGGTAAAAACCATAACTTTCATCTTATCCGATCATTCCCTTTATTTTCATTCCAATTTCGTGTCACATAAGCCCTAAGCTCTAAGGCCAAAGCCCTAAGCCCAAAGCCCTGAGCCAATTGCCTGAAGCCCTGAGCCCTGATGTGCCTTCCTTGGGGGTCGGCGCACCGTGGGTTGGGAGAATGAACGTCGTGTACGGCCAACGGGAATTTGGGTTGTGCGATTTGTGGGATTGTGTTGTGGAAGCGTATTGTGATGGAAATAATGAGATTGGGTCGTATGAAAAGTGGGATGGCTCGGGAAAATATGATAATGGCTCGGAAGGTGCAAAATTTGGTGTATTTCGGGCATGGGATGAAAAGGGTGATCACTCGGTGGAGTGGGTGGACTCTTAGAGTTTTTGGGTGTAGATGGATGGGCAATTCCGAACACTTGAGCAATCAAAGTGTTCTCCTTGGTAGACCTCGCCCGCACTCGGATATGACTCATCGAACGTACGTGCACACGGTTGACGGTCTCGGCCGGATGTGACTCACCGGAGAAGTATTCGTCGGAGAGAGCTTCAAGCCTTTCGGGAAGAAGGTGCAATGCACAATTTTTATCTAAAAATTCACTCTATTGAAAATAGTATAAGTGTTACACTTAAATAAACAAAAACGTAAAAGATAAAAAGCTAAGAAAGATAAATTAAGCCCTTGGATGACTTGAACGCCTAAGATTGCTTTGGGAAGGCTCCGGTTGACTTTAGGCTCGGTTCATGAAGATTGGCACGGTTGGTTTTGCATCTTGACCGAAGGTGACCATGGTTGACCGAGAGGGTGCACCCGGTGGGATAATCTTCGAACCATGAAAGATTGGCTCGTGCCAATTTGGATCTGGGGCTTCTAAAAGGCTCTCGGTGGTCAACATAAAGTGTCAAGTGGTCTGGTTCCTCGGTTGTCCGACAATGGTTCATGAATGTGCTCGGGCGACTTGAAAAATACCGAACCGGTGGTTGATCCGATCTCGGATATGATGGGATCCACGAGGATATTGTGGAAAGTTGTTGCTCGAAGATCCTCTGAAGATTCAATAGATTGATCACGGATTTTAGATAAAATCCCTTGTGGCTCACCGGTTTGTTGG
This sequence comes from Begonia fuchsioides, assembly GCA_003255005.1. Taxonomy (NCBI): domain Eukaryota; kingdom Viridiplantae; phylum Streptophyta; class Magnoliopsida; order Cucurbitales; family Begoniaceae; genus Begonia; species Begonia fuchsioides. The sequence goes on from QAOC01044657.1 coordinate 121,829, forward strand.
TGAACGGTCTTGTGTGCGCGATTTGACCTTATCTTCATGTCATCACGAGATTTGTCCGTGCCATTTTGAAAAGGTTGTTATCCAACGATCCTCCTACGAATATGGCAGCTTTGCATGGATTATATGGATGAAACTCTCTGTTGTTTTGCCGATGGCTCGATGGACAATGTTGGTGCGCGCGCGGGTGCTTTGAAATGTGACCGGTTGAACCATTCTCCTGATATTTCGGGATTTGTCCGTGCTATTTTTGAAAGGTTATTGTCCAACGATTCTCCTATGAATATGGAAACTTTAACACGGATTAGTTGAATAAAAATCCCTCTTGTTGCGCCGGTGGTTTGATGGACGGATTTTGTGTGCGCCCGGTGGATCTTCTTCAGATATCTTGAGATTTATCCGTGTCAAACTCGAACCTTATCTTTTCCTTGAAAAAATAACCAGATTACTCATAGATTTAAGTAAAGTGGCTGATGTAATTTATTCAAGGTCTTCTAGTGGGCCGAGGCTTGACCGTGGGCCGGTCAATGCTCGGCCGAGGTGGTCCTTCGAGGCCTTCGCTTATGGAATGTGCGTTCCTCTTCTTGGGTTGTCTTCTCTTCCTTTTCTAAGGCTAATTGCTGGCTGAAAAGAAATAAACTAAGTGTGACCGAAAATAGGGCCCATGGTTGAACACTTGATCCGTGGGGATTTGGATCGAGCGTTCTTCTATGTCGGTCACTTATTCCAACGGGCCGAAGCCCTAGAGGACTTCGGCAAAGCCGACGACCGTGTCTCCATGGGTTGTCGGGTCATGATTGTGGGGCGCCCGTTGGGTGCCGTGCGGGTCGTGGTCGCGAGCCTCGGCCGTATCATGGCCTGGTGCGCCAGGCTCGTCGTAGTCGGACACGCTCGGATGCCATTTGAGCAAAACTCGTATCCGATCCCGATTATCCTCGGACGTTGATATGCCCGGGATTCACCAACAACCGAAGGAGGCAATTACTCAGAGCCGTGCAAGATATTTTTCTAACTTGTTTGTTGATTTTTCAGATACTTGTTTCCCTTCCATTGTTTGTTTTGATGCTCCTTCACACCTGGATCAAAAACTCCCCAAACATTGCTTACAATGGGAGTTTGGAGTAGAACAAACCGACGGCCGAGAACACCAATTGATGTCAAAGCCATACCCGGCACCATGCATGGAGAAAACCGATTATCCAATGCCAATCTTAAAAGAAGAAGCCTTCCAAGGAGTTCCTGAATCATCAAGGAAAAAGGTCAATTTCGAACAAGGAGCATGAAGGAAGTCTCGGGTTTATAAATTTCTTGTTTTTTTTTTGAAAACCCGATTTTTTTTTTTGCCTTGCATGGTTTACGTGAAAACCATGCAAGAATGTGTTGTTTATTTCTTTGATGTTTGTTGTTTAGTGTAGTGGCTGCAAGTGGGAGGTTAGGTTGTATTAGGATGGGTTGCAGCCATGTTTTAGCTGCCCATGCCTCTCTTTTGGTGGAGAAGTCTTTGTGGCCCCCACTTGCCATCCCTCTTTAATGGTGATTTGCTTAGGTTTGTAGGAGGCCATTATGCCCCTTTGTAGCTCGTGGGAAGGAGGGTTTTAACCTCCCTTTCTCAGCATTTTGCAGAATAGAAAATGTTGAATGTTGAAGCTTGAAGCTCTCCCCATTTTCTCTCACGGCAAAGCAAATTCAAGGTGAGTAATATCCTTGATCTTTGGTTTGTAACGGTGTTGGTGCCTTGCTAGAGCCACTAAGCCCTATTCCAATCTCCCTTCCTCACTTGTTTAGGATCAAAGGCGAGTTTGGAAGTCCCATAGCTAACCTTCCGTTTGTTATTGTGATTGTGTTGTTGCTTGTGTGTTGGTTGCTGTTTTTATTTCTACCCGAGTGGATTTCGTGCACTAAAAGTCCACTCTGTGTCATTTTCTATTTTTCGTGAGTAAAAACCCTAAATTTTTGGTTGTGAATTCTTCTTTCATGGCCTGAAATTTCTGTTCTTTCCTTTTACCAAAACCCTTCGCCCATCAAAAGTTGTACTTACAACTTCCCCCTCATTCTGCCCGAGTTCCCGAAATCGAACAGTTTCTGTCCATCCATTTTCCAACCTACATATCTCCTAACCTACCGTGTATTTTTTCATCAAACCACTTGCATTTTCTTTCCCTTTCATTGAAGTTGTTTTCTGCCAATTTTTACATTCCCAGGTTGCCTGCATTTGAAGTTGTGCAGAAATATTTACCCCTCCACGTCATTGTTTTCTGTTTCTGTTTGTACACTCAAAAGTATTTCCGTGCCATTTTAAGTCCTCAGGTGTTTTCAAGCTGAAAATTTGGCCCAGCTTAGTACACTTCCTAAAGTTTCATTTGGCTGAGTTTATTTGACTTAATCCTGTATGCATTTGGAACATTAACCGTTACACCTCACTGTTTCTGTCTTGGACTTTCTCCTTGGCAGATTACCCTTGTGTCTTCTTTCTCCCGACACTTCTCATAACCCCGAGCGTGCCAGACATATTCTCCGAGGCTAAGTTTCTTGCAAAGAGCACACAAATTAGCAAATTTGGCGTGCTCCTCGGCGCTAGATCGGCGATGTGCTCCCGTTGCACATCATCCTCCCGGGGTACTTGAGGATTTGTCCTCAAATCTATCTTTTCTTTATCAATCTCCCCGGGTTTATGGTCGGTGAGGCGCTCGTGTTTTGCTTTGGGGCCCACGGCCTCGGTATGGGGACCCGATCCTCGGTCCTTGGCGCGGGTCGGAAAAATTGTCGGCGCGGACCGATAAAGTGAGGCGCTCGTTCCCTAGAGGTGGCGGTGTTCCGTCGGGCGGTGTTCCCAGGAACTCATCCTGATATAATTCAAGGCCTCGGCGAAGTAAGAGATTGGTGCGTTGATGATCCTGCGGTTGTTGTTGCATGGTAAGGATGGGTCGGATCATCATAAGTCTCGGCCCCTCTTGGGCGTCGATGATTTCGCCTTCGATCGGGCCCGGTTTTACTTCGTCCTCGGCTTGGTGGATCATCATGAGCCTTGGCCCATCTTGAGTGTGAAAGGATCCTTCTTCGACCGGGCTTGGTTTTTCCTCGTCCTTGACTTGGCCCTCGTCCTCGCTAACAATTTCCTCGGTCCCTTCGAGGATAGTCATCATGCGTCGGTTAGGACATTGGGCCGCAACGTGGCCTTGTCCGAGACACTTGAAACATTGGATCTCACGGGCTCGTGGCTTCTCTTCAACCGTGTCTTGTGGCTTGGTGTCCACCACTCGTGTCGGGGCCCATGGGTTTGGTGTCGTGCTGCGGTTGTTGGGTCTCGGCGCTGGCCGGTACGGGGTGGTCTCCTTCGGGGCCGTGCGTGGACTCACGACTTTGCCCCTTCGCTTGATCTGCCTTTCAACCCTTAGAGCCATTTGAATTAGGCTATGAAAGTCAAGGGTGGGCCCCTTTACCATACCTTGATGTTGGTTTAGCACTTAGGACTATAGGTGATAATCATGTGCCTTTTGTAGCTCGTGGGAAGGAGGGTTTTTACCCTTCCTTTCTCAGCATTTTCAGATAGAAAATGTTGAATGTTGAAGCTTGAAGCTCTCCCCATTTTCTCTCACGGCAAAGCAAATTCAAGGTGAGTAATATCCTTGATCTTTGGTTTGTAACGGTGTTGGTGCCTTGCTAGAGCCACTAAGCCCTATTCCAATCTCCCTTCCTCACTTGTTTAGGATCAAAGGCGAGTTTGGAAGTCCCATAGCTAACCTTCCATTTTGTTGTTTGCATTTGTGTTTTGTCTTTGTTGTTGGTTGCTGTTTTTTGGTGCTTACCCGAGTGAATTTGTGCAACAAAAGTCCAATTCGTGCCATTTCTGTTTTCCGTGAACAAAAGTCCCCAATTTTATGGCTGTGAGTTCCTCTTTCATGGCTTGAAATAACTGTTCTTTCCGTTTAGCCATAGCCACCTCCCTTTAAAAGTTATGCTTGTGTTTTCCCACTGCTTCCTACCCGAGTTCCTGAAATCGGGCAACTCTGTCCATTAATTTTCTATCCAGCATAACTCCTAGCCTACTCATGCTTTTTCTGTGAAACCACTTGCATTGTTTTCCCCTTTGATTGAATTTGTTTTATGCTTATTTTTACAATCTCAGACTCCCTGCATTGGAAGTTGTGTAGAAGTTTCCCCATCACCCCTGCACTGTTTTCTTCCTGTTGGTCTGTTTGTGCATCTGAAAATGTCTCCGTGTATTTTAATGTTCCGCACCTGCTTGTAAGCTGAAATTCGGGTCACACTTAGTCCACTTCCTAAAGTTTCATTTGGCTGAGTTTATTTGACTTAATCCTGTATGCATTTGGAATCTTAACCGTTACACCTCACTGTTTCTGTCTTGGACTTTCTCCTTGGCAGATTACCCTTGTGTCTTCTTTCTCCCGACACTTCTCATAACCCCGAGCGTGTCATATGCCTTAAGACCTAAACTCAAATACCTATGCCCAAAGCCCTAAGTCATAAGCCCAAAACCCAAAACCCTAAGCCCTATGCGCTAACCTTCAAGACCTAGGCCTTGAAAGCTAAGCCCGAAGAACTAAGCCCGAAGCCTTAATGCCAAATCCATAAGTCTTAAGTGCTAAGCCTTAAGGCAAAGGCCATATGCCCTAACCCGTATGCCCAAAGCGATTATCACTAAGCCCAAAGCCTTAAACCATAAGCTCTATACCCCAATCCAAAGCCCGAAGCCTTAAGCCATAAGCACAAAGCCCTAAGTCCTAAAACCTAAGTTCTTAGCCCAAAGCACAAAGCCCTAAGCCATAAATCATAAGCCCAAATTCTACAAGCCTATGCCCTAACCGTAAGCCAAAAGCAATCTGTTTAAAGGCCTAAGCAATACTATGTCACCCTTATGCCAAAGGCCTAAGTCCTAAGCACTTTGACTTGAGCTTAAATACTTATTCCCTAAGCCATAAACACAAAGCAAAAAGCTAAAAGCCCAAAAGCCATTAGCCCTAAGCTTAAGATATCATCTCAAATTTCTAAGTCCTAAGTCCTAAGCCCTAAGCCAAACTGCCTAAAGCCCAAAGCCCTGAGCACTAAGCCATATTCCTTAAATCCAAAGCCCAAGACCAAAACCCTAAGCCTAAAGCCCAAAATCTTAATCCCCAAATCCTTAGCCCAAAACCCTATGTCCTAAGCCTTAAGCCTTAAGCCGTCAACAAAAATTCCAAGACCTACACCCAAAACTCAAAGCCTAAGCCTGAAGCCCTAAGCTCTAAGCCCAAAGCTCAAAGCCCTTAGAAAAAAGCATTAAGTCCAAAGTCATAAACCTTAATCTCTAAGATTTAAGCCCTACACACTAAGCCTTAAGAAATATGCTGTAAAAACTAAGCCCTAAGCACTAAGCCTGAAGCCCTAAACCCTAAGCCCTACGCTCTAAGCCCTAAGCTCTAAGCTCTAAGCCCTAAGCCCTAAGCCCTAAGCCCTAAGCCCTAAACCCTAACCCTTAAACCCTAAGCCCTAAGCCTTAAGCCTTATGCCATAAGCCCTAAGGCCTAAGCCCTAAGCCCTAAGCCCTTAGGCCTAAGCCCTAACGCCTAAGCAGTGAGTCATAAGTCATATGCCCTAAGTCCTAAGCCCTACGCCCTAAGCCCTAAGCCTTGAGCACTAAGCCCTAAGCCTAAGGCCTCAGTCCTAAGTCCTAAGCCCTAAGCCCTAAGCCTTAAGCCCTAAGCCCTAAGCCTTAAGCCCTAAGCCGTATGCTCTAAGAATAAGCCCAAAGCTCTAACCTCTAACCCCTATGCCCTAGGGTCTAAGCCAAAAGCCTTTAGACCAAAGCCCTTAGCCCAAAGCCCTTAGCACAAAGCCTAAAGCCAAAAGCCCGAATTTCTAGGACTTAAATCCTATGCCTTAATCCCTTGGCTCAAAGCAGTTAGTCGTTAGTCTTAAGCGAAAGCTATAAGCCCTATGGCCTAAGCCATAAGCCCTTAGCCCTAGTCCCAAAGCCCTAAGTTCTAAGAAAAGGTCTAAGTCCTAACCCCTAAGCCATAAGCTCAAGCTCTAAGTCCTAAGACCTATGCCTTGAAGCCTAAGACAAAAGCCCTAAGTCTTTAGCCCAAGACCCTATGCCTTATGGCCTATGCCTTATGCCGTAAGCCTAAAGCATAAGCCTTATTTTGTATCCCATAAGCACTAAGCCCTCACCCCTAGCCCTAAGCCATAAGCTCTAAACCCTAAGCCCAAAGCACAAAGCACTAAGCCATAAACCTTAAGCCTTATGGCTAAATGACACGAAATAAGGGATGAGAATAATGGAAATATTTTGAAACAACGGATTTTTAGGGATTACCCAAAAAATCAGATTCAGGATGAACTTTGGACACTTGGATCTTGCAAACGGGAGTGCAATTTTTAATGAAATTTGGAGGGTATCTTGTTGTAGGATGGATTCTCCAAAAATGATTAGGATCTCATGGACGGAATGAGAATTATGTCGAAAATTGTGAAGGAAGTTAGTAGGAAAAATTAGGGTTTTCTCGGTAGATCTGAGAAAACAGGGATGGAGTTGAAACAATCGTATCTTGGAAACGGGGATGAGTTTGGGGCTGAAATTTGGAAGTTTTCTAAATGGATGAGGGTAGAATAATTAATCCAAATTTGGAAAATTTCTCACTGATGGTTTGGTGGTTGTCCATGCGAGATGGAAGATGGATGCAGATTGACCGAATACAGAATGAAAGGTGGTTCCTTTCACGTAAAAAAATGATGCTTGAGCTAATGATCCACACTCTCACCCTTAGACCATGAAGATGGCTGGAGAAATGTGGTAATAATAGGTCATCCTTGCTCGGAAGGATGACTAACTCCGGTTGTCTCTCGATGGCCGGAATATGGATTCTGGAGACCGAGTCTTTGGAGGAAAAAACTCCAAAGGGGGAGATTAACAATTTGAAAAGAAAATATTCTAATTTCAAATATGCGATTACAAGCTGCAAATAAAGGATTAAATCAACCAACACGGGAGCCTAATTTTCGTGATCTAATCGGATGGTTAAGATCCATCCGAAAGATGCTATCTAACACACCAAAATGAAGGAAGATGAGGACCAATGACGAGGCACACTGTAACACCCAACATTTTGATGTACAATAACATTATGCAAATATATAATGTTTTATGGTTAAAGAATGAAATGAGCTAAGAAAAGATGAATATAGAGATGAAATTACAAATTGGAAGTAATAAATTGACGATCGGAAATAGTTTTGGTATTTACCTAATTCTGAGGTTTTAGGGTCTTCACATGGAATTGGTTTCTTCTAATGGAATTTAATAGATTAGCAAATGAAACTACAGAAACAAGAATATATTAAATTGGAAACATATCGAGAAAGTTATGAATCTTAGAACCCAAGAATTGGTAACAAAGGTCGGGTTAGAAATTTGTAACGGAGCAGTTTCTGTGTTCGAATCATATCATGCGATAGAAGAGCCTAATTGGAAAAGATTTATTCTAAAAAGTTATATTACACATGTACTTAAGAAGATTTATAGGTAGATCCACTCTATTAGAGTTGTGTAGAGAAAGTTATGATCATTTGAAGTTGGTAAAGGAAATCTGGACTAAGGAAAATATGAACTTTTGAGCAATATTCGGTATTTCATATAATTGATACCTTTAATCTCTTAATTTGAAGTTTATGTCTTCTACAAAGTTAGCGTAGACTTAATAATAAAAATAATGGCTTTTGAATCATAGAAATCTAAGTTGTAGAACAAAATTTATGAAAGTTTTAACTGGCGGTTGACACCTTAAAACTCTTGGGTTTGAACATCGGTCGACACTTTGACACAAGCGGTCGACACCTTGATTTTTCAAGCTCTAACGGTCGACCTATGAAAAGTGGTAGGTCGACACCTTGTGTAGAACTGGTCGACACCTTGTTTAAAGTGTCGACCTCTCTTTGATTCTATCTGGAAACTCTTCGTCTTCCACGCCTGAAATTGTTTAAAAAACTCATTTTTGCAGCCTTAACCACGACTATGCTCTCCCTCTCCCAAAGTTCTCTCTGGTCTAGTGTGAGAAAATTAGGGTTTTGTGATAAAAGTTTGAGGTTTTAGTGTTTTGTGCAAGAAATTGTGATGTTTAAAAGCTAGAAGTACAGGAGAAGGAAAAGCCTACGACTCAAGCTCTAAGGTACTAGGAAATACCTTTAAGATGTTCATTTTGATGCTGTAATGACTTATAAAGGGTGGAATTTACGTTACATGGTTAACAATACATAAAATGGTGAAGGTAGTTTATGGGTATATACTTTATAAGTCATGTTAACCAGTTCCTGAAATGTAAATTTTACAAAGTCTTTGAGTTACAATTTAGTCATGATCTCTTCTAATGAAGTGTAGCCAACATTTTATGGTTTTCATTGGTACCTTATTCATTCTGATCCAATTAGTGTACGAATGTTGTGTATATCGAAAGTTGAGGTAAAATTAGAGTATGAACTAATAGGGTCATGTTATACCCGATTTTAAAGATCTAGCATTTATGAGGCCTTTAAAGTGAGAATCTGATCACAACGTCTTTTAATGAAATGTAGTAGACATCTTAAATATGAATTTGGTACCTTAAGTGTTTTGATCAAAATTCTGTAGAAAAAGTTATCAAAGACGAAAGTTGTTTTGTAAAGTAGGGTATTCTGAGTTTTGCTTATATCATTTTATGTTATGATGTTAAGGTATATAAGCAAGCTCATTGGATCCTTAAGGACTCAGAATACTAAGCCTAAGCTAAGGAGATCAAGTAAGTAAATCCAAGAGGCGGAGGTGTAGGGAAGAGAGGAGATGGCAACAATCTGCTGAGAGAAAGAAAGGTAGGCAGCAACAGGGGATTGGAGCAAGGAGAACTCCAAACGCATACAGGGGATTTAGCTAGAAATTGGATGACTTAAACCTTTGAGAGTGGGCTAAGTTTGACCAGATTTACAGTTTAAAACACGTGCGGATCAATAAAATACACGGAGGCAATGTTAGGTGCACAAACACACAAAGCTGAAAGAAACAGTGTAGGGGTGTTGGGGAGACTTCTGCACAAATTCCAATGCAGGGAGTCTGGAAGGGTGGAAATTGGCAGAACTTAACTTCAACGAAGTGGGAAGAAATTGCAAGTGGTTTGAGGGCAAAATCACGGGTAGATTGGAAGATATGCAGGATAGAAAATTGATGGACAGAACTGCCGGATTTCAGGAATTCGGGTAGAAGGCAGTGGAAAAAGCATGCATAACTCTTGATGGGGAGGGGCTGTGGCTAAACGTAAAGAACAGTTATTTCAAGTCATGAAAGAGGAACTCACAGCCATAAAATTAGGGACTTTTGTTCACGGAAAACAGAAATGGCACGGATTGGACTTTTGTTGCCCAAATTCACTCTAGTAAGAACCAAAAACAACAACCAACAACAAAGACAAAACACAAATGCAAACAACAAATGGAGGAAAGCTATGGGATTTCCAAGCTCGCTTTTGTTCCTAAACAAGTGAGGAAGGAGGTTGGAATAAGGTTTAGTGATCCTAGCTAATCACCAACACCAAGACAAACAAGAATCAAGGATGTTACTCACCTAGGTTCCCAAATGCCGTGAGAAAAGGAAGGGCCTTGAGAGCTTCAAAGCTTCTTCAATTTACCAATATCTCTTCTCTGCCTTTCATTCATCGTGGAAGAGGGTTTCATACACCCTCCAAATTACACAAAAGAAATAAGAAAAATAAACCTAAATTAGGGACCAATGAGTGGCTAGAGTAGGAGTTAGGTGAGAATTGGGTCCCACCAAGCCTCCTAATCCAACCACATGGAACTATCAACTAAAGCCACGTCCCAAGCATAAAAAAAAGGAGGGAAAAATAGAAACTTAGGGTTGGACCTAAGTTCCATAAAAAAGGGCTTGGGTTGGTCCAAACCGAACCAAAATCCACAACAAAATTGGTTCAAACCGAACCAATTTGATTACAACAAAACATACTTCCCTACTTAAAAGATTTATAACCCCAAATACATATACAAATATTCAGCACTCCTTATGGACTCTTCTTGTAGGAACTACTCTCCCATAATTGTGATGGGGCATTCGGCCATATTAATGCATGGAGCCGGATGTGGTCACAGTTCGGGGGGGAGGCTTCGGTAAGGAGAGTCTTGTAACTCGGCCAACTTCTCCTCTTCTTTATACTACCATTGTAAGCAATGCTTGGGGAGTTCTTGATCATGATGTGAGGGAGTTCCTAAGAGATCCAAGGAAGAAAAAGTGAAACCTGCAAAATCAACAAACATGTTAGCTAGTTGTCATGCTCGGCTCCGGGTTGTCGCCCCCTTTGGTGGTTGTTGGTTCCCGAGCACATCATCCCCTCCGGGTGATTGAGGATTTGCCCTCAAATCCATGGGTTGCTCATCCTCTTCCTCTGGTACTTCTCCCAAATATGGTGAGAGATCTTGTACATTGAATGATGCCGAAACTCCATAGTCCCCGGGAAGCTTCAACTTGTAGGCATTCTTATTGATCTTCTCGGTGACTTCAAATGGACCATCGACCCTAGGGAGAAGTTTGGACTTTCTTTGGTTAGGAAATCTTTCTTTCCTTAAGTGTAGCCACACAAGGTCGCCCACTTTGAATTCCACATCCCTTCGGCCACAGTTAGCATACTTTGCATAAGCTTCATTTTTCTTGGCTATGGCCTTTTGCACCTTAGCATGCATGGCTTGGACTTGCTTAGCTTTTTGTGCTCCATCTGGATTGGCTAGTTCTTGGCTCGGCAATGGGATCAAGTCCAAAGGAGTGGATGGGTTGAAACCATAAACCACTTCAAATGGAGATGTTTGAGTTGCACAATGCACACTTCGATTGTATGCAAATTCCACATAAGGTAATTGTGCATCCCAATCCGAGAGTCTCTTTCCCACGATGCTTCTTAGCAATGATCCCAATGTGTGGTTTACCACTTCTGTTTGGCCATCTGTTTGGGGGTGGAAGGAAGTGCTAAACAACAATTCAGTTCCAATTTTTCTCCACAAAGTCTTCCAAAAAGAACTCAAGAATTTGGTGTCCCGGTCCAAGACAATTGTGGTGGAACTCCATGAAGCCTAACAATTTCTTTGAAGAACAATTCGGCTACTTGATTAGCATCATCGGTTTTGTTGCAAGCTATGAAGTGAGCCATCTTGGAGAAGCGGTCAACAACCACCATGATGGCCTATTTCCCTCTAGGAGTCCGAGGTAATCCCAAAACAAAATCGATGCTCACATCCATCCACGGTTGAGAGGGTACCGGCAAGAGCATATACAATCCTTGAGGAAGCACTCGGCTTTTAGCCTTTTTGCAAACAATGCACTTCTCTATGTACTTGTGCACCTCCTTGATCATGTGTGTCCAAAAGAAATGTTCCTTCAATGCCTCTAGGGTCTTTTTTTCCCCAAAGTGTCCAGCCAATCCTCCACCGTGAGCTTCTTTCACTAGAGATTCTCGAAGGTTGCACTTAGGAATACAAAGTTGTCCCCCTTTAAATAGGTAGCCATCCGTCTAGTGATAGGCGCCTCCTTCCTTGTTCAAACACCTTTCAAAACACTCCTTGAAGTTGGGGTCGTCTTTATAAGAGGTTTTGATCCACTCAAATCCCAAGATTCGGGAAGTGAGCTCGGTAAGCAACATGGTTCTTCTTGAAAGTGCATCGGCCACCACATTCACTTCACCCTTCTTGTACTTTATAATATAAGGAAATCTCTCAAGAAACTCCACCCATCTCGCATGTCTCTTGCTGAGCTTCCCTTGGCTTTTAATGTGCTTCAATGCCTGGTCATCCGTGTGTATAATGAACTCCTTAGGAAGGAGATAATGCTGCCAAACTTCAATGGTTCTTATCAAAGCATACATCTCCTTATCATAAGTGGAGTAATTCAAGGCTGCCCCCTTCAACTTTTCACTAAAGTAGGCCACGGGCCTCCCTTCTTGCATGAGAACCGCTCCTATGCCGAGGGCCGAGGCATCACAATCCACTTCAAAGACCTTATAAAAATCCGGGAGCACTAAGAGAGGAGCATTGCAAAGAGCCTCCTTGATTCGGTCAAAGCTAGCTTGGCACACCGGGGTCCATTCAAATTCTTTCCCCTTTTTGGTGCAATCCGTGAGGGGAGCAACAATGCTACTAAACCCCTTGATGAACTTCCGGTAGAATGAAGCAAGGCCATGGAAACTCCTAATGTCCTCAACACACTTAGGGGTCGGCCATTCCCGAATATCTTGCTTTGATCAACTTCTATTCCATTCTTGGACAAAATGAAGCCGAGGAAATGCACTCTTTCTTGTACAAAGGAGCATTTCTTCAAATTGCCAAACAAATGAGCCTGTCTAAGTGCATCAAATAGTATACGAAGGTGTCCCAAGTGATCCAGATATTGTGCACTATAGACTAATATATCATCAAAGTATACTATCACAAACTTGCCCAAGTAATCTTTCAGCACATGGTTCATTAAACGCATAAAAGTGCTAGAGGCATTAGATAGCCCAAATGGCATAACTAACCATTCATAAAGTCCATACTTGGTTTTGAAGGCGTTTTTCCACTCATCTCCTTCTAGCATCCTTATTTGATGATAACCGCTCTTTAGATCAATTTTTGAGAAGTAGGCAGCACCACTTAGCTCATCCAATAAGTCCTCCAGCCGTGGTATGGGGAACCGGTACTTAATAGTAATTTGGTTGATTGCACGACTGTCAATGCACATCCGAGAGGAGCCATCCTTCTTTGGCACCAAAAGGGTTGGCACCGCACAAGGACTTAATGACTCTCGGATGTACCCTTTCTCCAAGAGCTCTTGCACTTGATCGTCAAGCTCTTTAGCCTCCTTGGGATTCATTCTATATGCTGGCCGATTTGGTAGAACCACCCCGGGTTGAAGATCAATCCAATGCTCTATCCCAAGGATTGGTGGTAGACCGGTTGGCAACTCTTCGGGGAAGACATCATCATACTCTTCTAGGAGGGCTAAGACTTCTTTCGAAGCCCCTCCTATCTCTTCCATTCTTTCTCGAAAAAGAATCAACACAATTGGAGCCACTTGGGATAATTCCCGAGAGAGTTCCTTTTTGTTGATGAATAGCACCTTCTTGGAGGAGTTTTCTCTTTTTTCCCTCTCATCTTTAGCTACATCCGAGGGTGTCAATGGTGCTAATTTAATGTTCCGGTTCTCCCATTTGAATGAATACTCATTGGTTAATCCATCATGCATGGTGTGGCAGTCAAATTGCCACGGCCTCCCTAGGAGAAGGTGGCTTGCATCCATTGGCAGCACATCACACATCACAGCATCCTTATATCCCCCAATGGAGAACTCAATCCGTGCACGCTTGGTCACCTTTAGGTCTCCTTCATCACTTAGCCATCGGAGCCGATAAGGGTGGGGATGCTCCTCGGTTTGGAGTTGAAGTTTCTCAATTAGTTCGGAGGATGCTACATTAGTGCAACTCCCTCCATCAATGATTAGGGAGCACACTTTATCTTTGATGAGGCAACGGCTATGGAAGATATTTTCCCTTTGGATAGCCTCGGGTTGGCCATTGATAGTGAGGGCCCTTCGGATCACCATGAGGAGGGGGCCTTCTTGTGCTCGGCACACTTCCTCTAAAGGCTCGGCCTCTTGTTCTTCTTCCTCTTCCATCGGCTCATCTTCACTAACAACTTCTCCACTACTCTCTAAGAGTACCATCACCCTCTTATTAGGACATTGTGCAGCAATATGTCCCAATCCGAGGCACTTAAAACATTTGATGTCCCTTGACCGTGGCTTGTTGGTATCTTCAATTGGCTTAGTGGAAGCATCTTTCTTTTGAGTCCACGGTTTTGGTTGATAAGGGCGGTTGTCTTGCCTCGGAGGTGGTTTGTAAGGAGTGTTGTAGGTCGGTGTAGGCTTCACAACACTTTTCTTGCCCTTCTTTTTTTGTTGCCTTTCAACCCGCAAGGCCAATTGGATAGCGGCATCTAAAGATTCAACGAGCTGCAATTCCATAACTTCACCAATATCCTTGTGTAATCCTCTCAAGAACCGTGCCAATATTTGTTCTTCCGGCTCTTCAAGATCACACCGGATCCGCAAGGTCTCAAACTCCATCAAGTATTCCTCAACTGAGAGGTGTTCTTGCTTCAAGTTTTGGAGTTGATAGAACAACTCTTGCCTATAATGACTCTGGACAAATCTCCTCTTCATATGCAATTTCATTGCCCTCCAAGTGGTGATCTCCTCTTCACGGTCACGCCTCCTTTGTGCTCTCAAACTATCCCACCATAAGCTTGCATAACCATGGAGCTCCAAAAGCTACTAGCTGCAATTTAGACTTCTCCGAGTAATTGTAACAATCAAAGACTTTGTCTACTTTATCTACCCAAGTCAAATATGCATCTCCATCACAAGAACCATTAAATGGGGGAACACTTAACTTTATATTCCTTAGATCATCCTCACAGGGTGCTCGGTCCCTTGGTTCAAATTCATCTTCTGAATCTTCAACTTCATATAACCGAGCCCGTGCATGTCCGGCCCTTCTACCGGGAGTAGTCGGAGGTGGTGGCCGTGGGGGATTAGGGGTCTCCATCCTCTGTAGGAGCATGTCCAACCTCCGGTTTATGCCATCAATTTGGTTCTGGAAATTGGAGTCATGTTCTTGGGAGGGCATAGGAGGTGGAGGAGGTTCACTCGTGGAGGGGTGGTCTCGGCTTGGCTGCAAAACAACCCCACTTCGAGTAGTCATACCACCACTTTTGTGCGCCATTGAAAACAATTGAAAGAAGGGTTAACAACAGGGGAAAGCAAGGGAAAGAAGAGTTGGGCTCTGATACCAAATGACACGGTCCAAGATGCGGAGGTTTTGGGAAGAGAGGAGATGGCAACAATCTGCCGAGAGAAAGAAAGGTAGGCAGCAACAGGGGATTGGAGCAAGGAGAACTCCAAACGCATACAGGGGCTTTAGCTAGAAATTGGAGGACTTAAACCTTTGAGAGTGGGCTAAGTTTGACCAAATTTACAGCTTAAAACACGTGCGGATCAATAAAATACACGGAGGCAATGTTAGGTGCACAAACAGACAAAGCTGAAAGAAACAGTGTAGGGGTGTTGGGGAGACTTCTGCACAACTTCCAATGCAGGGAGTCTGGGAGGGTGGAAATTGGCAGAACTTAACTTCAACGAAGTGGGAAGAAATTGCAAGTGGTTTGAGGGAAAAATCACGGGTAGATTGGAAGATATGCAGGATAGAAAATTGATGGACAGAACTGCCGGATTTCAGGAATTCGGGTGGAAGGCAGTGGAAAAGGCATGCATAACTCTTGATGGGGAGGGGCTGTGGCTAAACGTAAAGAACAGTTATTTCAAGTCATGAAAGCGGAACTCACACCCATAAAATTAGGGACTTTTGTTCACGGAAAACAGAAATGGCACGGATTGGACTTTTGTTGCCCAAATTCACTCGGGTAAGCACCAAAAACAACAACCAACAACAAAGACAAAACACAAATGCAAACAACAAATGGAGGAAAGCTATGGGATTTCCAAGCTCGCTTTTGTTCCTAAACAAGTGAGGAAGGAGGTTGGAATAAGGTTTAGTGATCCTAGCTAATCACCAACACCAAGACAAACAAGAATCAAGGATGTTACTCACCTAGGTTCCCAAATGCCGTGAGAAAAGGAAGGGCCTTGAGAGCTTCAAAGCTTCTTCAATTTACCAATATCTCTTCTCTGCCTTTCATTCATCGTGGAAGAGGGTTTCATACACCCTCCAAATTACACAAAAGAAATAAGAAAAATAAACCTAAATTAGGGACCAATGAGTGGCTAGAGTAGGAGTTAGGTGAGAATTGGGTCCCACCAAGCCTCCTAATCCAACCACATAGAACTATCAACTAAAGCCACGTCCCAAGCATATCAAAAAAGGAGGGAAAAATAGAAACTTAGGGTTGGACCTAAGTTCCATAAAAAAGGGCTTGGGTTGGTCCAAACCGAACCAAAATCCCCAACAAAATTGGTTCAAACCGAACCAATTTGATTACAACAAAACATACTCCCCTACTTAAAAGATTTATAACCCCAAATACATATACAAATATTCACATCCCTTCGGCCACAGTTAGCATACTTTGCATTCCACATCCCTTCGGCCACAGTTAGCATACTTTGCATAGGCTTCATTTTTCTTGGCTATGGCCTTTTGCACCTTAGCATGCATGGCTTGGACTTGCTTAGCTTTTTGTGCTCCATCCGGATTGGCTAGTTCTTGGCTCGGCAATGGGATCAAGTTCAAAGGAGTGGATGGGTTGAAACCATAAACCACTTCAAATGGAGATGTTTGAGTTGCACTATGCACACTTGAGGGCCAAAATGGGAAAGCTTGTGAGCCATTCGATTTGGCACATTCTTACTTACCTTTGAGGGCTAGGACTTCGTGAATGGCTGGTTAAATCCCCCCCTTTGCAGCTTGTAATCTTCATATTTGAATTTTGAATATTGAATTTGAATTTCAAATCTCTCCTTTGGAGATTCTCCCTCCAAAGACTCGACTTGCCAGAATCCTTCCAACCCCCCGAGAGAAAACCCTGGAGTTGGTCATCCTTCCAAGCTAGGACGACCTATCCTTACAACATTTCTCTAGCCATCTTCATGGTCTAAGGGTAAGAGTGTGGATCATCAGCTCAAGCATCCATTTTTACGTGAATTGAAGCCCATTCTATCGCAAACCCTAGTTTCCGACTAAACTACAACACTAATCCATTTTGTCGGCATAATTCCCAAATTCTACGTGAGAATATCTTTAATTTTTTAGGGTTTTTCCTCTCCTTGTCTATCAAGAAAATGTCTGATTTTCAGACCCAAACTCACTCCCGTTTTTGAGATCTACCCGTCCATAATTTGCCCATGATTTTTCGGGATCTGCCGAGAAAACCCTAATTCTTCTATTATCTGCCTTTACCATTTTCGGCATATCTCTCATTTTGTTAGTGAGGTCCTATCCATTTTTATAGGATCCATCCTACCCTCATACATCAAGATACCCTCAAAGTTTCATAAGAAATCTCACTCCCGTTTGCAAGATCCAAGCGCCCAAAGTTTATCCCGAATCTGATTGTCCAGGTAAACCCTAAAAATCCTCTTATCCAAATTATTCTATTATTTCAATTCCCATTCCGTGTCAGAACCTTAAACCATGGAACCTTAAACCTTAGGACTCTGGAACCCTAAATCCTAAAACCTTGAACCCTGAACCCTGAAACCTTGAGACCCTCAACCTCGGAACCCTAAACCCTGGAACACTGGAACCCTTGAAACCTAAACCCTGAACCATAAACCCTGAAAACCTCAAAAATGATCCCTTAAATCTTGAACCATGGAACCCTGAACCCTAGAACCTTGAACCTGAACCCCAAACACTAAATCCTAAACCTTAGAACCCTGTAACACTTAAACTTTGAAACCTAGAACCGTGAACCCTTAAACACTCAAAACCATGAAGATTAGAAACCTTAGAACCAAAACCCCATAACCCTAAACTCTGAACCGAAGAACCCTAAACAATAAACTTTGGAATCTTAGAACCCTGTAACCTTGAACCCTGAACTTTGGACCCTAAAACCCTTTGAACCTTGAAACCCTTGAACCTTAGAACCCTAAACTTTAAACACTAGAACCCTAAACGTTGCAATCCTTGACATTCAAACCATGGAAATCAGGAAACTTTAATGCTTGGAACCATAAACTTAGAACCTTGAACCATGTAACCTTTAACCCTAGAATCTAGAACCCTTAATCCTAAAACCCTAGACCCTGAAACCCCGGATCAATGGAACCTTGAACCCTAAACCTTGAATCCTGAATCCTAGACCATGAACTTTGAAACCTTGTACCTTGGAACGATAGAACCCTAATCTCTGGAACCTTAGAACCATAGATGCAAAATCTTGAACATTAGAACCCTAAAATTGTGAACCCCAGAACCCTAAAACGAACATCACTGAACCCTTAAACTCTTGAACCTCAATTCTTGGGACCTTTAACCCTTAAGTAGGGAACATTAAAATTTAGAACCCTGAACCCTAGAACCCCGAACCTTGAAACCCTGGAACATTGTACCTTGCACCCATGAACCATGAACCTTAAAACCTTAAAGTTGGAACCATGAACCCTAAACCTTGTAACCCCTGAACCTGGATCCTAACCCTTAACCCTTGAACCCAGAACCCTTCATCCTTGAACCCTTAACTTTGGATTCTATAACCACTTAAACCATAAATCTTGAACGAACCCTGAAACTCTTTAAACCTAGAACCCAGAATGCTAAACCCTAAAACCCAAAACCTTGAACCTTCGAACCCAGGAACCTTTTAATCCTGAACCCTAAACCCTTAAAAACTTGATCTTGTAAACCTCGAACCCTAGACCATAAGACTTTGGAATCCTAGACCTTCAACCCTTTACACTTAACTCTGAACTTTGAAACCTAGAACCTTGTAACCTTGGAACTTTGAACCTTGGAACTCTGAACCCTCAAACACTGAACCTTAGAACCATAAACCTTGAATCATTAAATCGTGGAACCATGAAATCTGAACGTAAAACCATAAACCCTAGATCCCTGTAATTTTTGAACATTGAAACTTTAACCCTCAAACCCATAACCTTGAACCCTGAATCGTGGAGCCTTAAATCGTGGAACCTTGAAGTCTAGAATCTTGCAACGTTGAACCTTGGAACCCTTCACCTTGGAACTCTGAACCCTGAACCCTGAATCTTGAACTCCAATTCCTAGAACTCTGGAACCATAGAACCCTTAACTCTTAACCACGAACTCCAAACCTTCAACCCTAGAACCCTGAATCTTGGAAACCTTAACCATAAACCATAAACCCTAGAACCCTATGTCCTTAAACATGGAATACTAAACCGTGAACCATCTTGGAACCTTGAGCCCTAGAACCTTGAACCTTGGACCTTAAACCCTGAACCCTGAAACCCTATACCTTTGAACCCTTACCCATGAATCATGGAACCTTAGAACCTTGAACCTTTGAGCCCTAAACCTTCAATCTTTAACCTTGAACCCCGGACCTTGAACACTAGAATCCTAGAACCTTGAACCATGTTCCATGAAACTTTGAACCTTGAGACTATGAACCCTGAATCATTAACCCTAAACCATGGAACACAAAACCTTGGAACCCTAAACCCTTGAATCCTGGTACTGTAGAACCTTAAACCCTTAACCCTACAACCCTAAACCCTTAACCCTGGAAAGCTTAACCCTTGAATCCTCACCCTGAAACCTAGACCCTAGAACACTCGAACCCTTGAACCTTTGACCCTTAACCTAAAAACCAAAAACCCTAAACCTTAGAATCCTAAACCCTATAACCATAAACTTTGGGACCCTTAACCATGAACTCTAAACCCTAAATCGTAAAACCATTGAACCCTTAACCCTGGAACTTTGGAACCCTAAACCCTGAAACCCTAAAAATCTAGCAACTTTAACGATTAGTACCTTGAACCTAGAACCCTGAACCATGTAACCATTAACCCTATAACCAAGAACCCTTAATCATTGAACCTTGGACCCTAAAACCCTGGAACCCTAGAACCTTAAACCCTAAACAATGAACTCTAGAACCCTATACCTTGGAACCATACAACCATGAACCTTGAACCTTGGAACATTGGAACTGTGAACCCCAGAACTGACAGGTTTCAAAGTAGGTGGAGGAAGAAAAAATCACATACTCTTTGTTGAAGAGGGGTAAACCCGAAAGGTCAAGAAAATGAGTGAAGTTAGATGGGGCATTTCTCAGGTTGCATACTTAGTTTAGAGCTGAAATTTTAAGGGTTTGTTGAGGGATGAAAGAAGAGTTTATCCTCTAGAAATGAGCGTTAAATCTCAAGGGAATCAGATGTTATGTAGAGGGCAGTATGAGATGCTCAAAGAGCTTGCCCGAAAAGTGGAAAGAGGGGATGATCAGAAACTTGGGGAAAGAACTGGCATGGAGGAAGAGCTTATGGATTTCACACACACCATAGAGACCACAGGGCGAGGCTGGAGATATGCAGCACAGCTTAGCTAACCCTAGCTCGGAAGGGAAGCCAACAACAAGGAGAGAACTCTCGGAATTTGCCGGATATTACTCACTAGAGGGCCGAGTCTTGGGTGCCAAAAGACACAGCCAAGGAATTATGCAAGAAGCACGATTTTCATTCACAAAAAATTGATAAAAATGCCTCCAAAGAGGACTTAAAACTCCCTCAAAAATCTTAGAGAGAGGGGCCAATCGGATGGTCAAAACACAACCTACCTGATTTGGCACAAAACACAAAAGGCAAGGGGAAGGACCACAACCTAAAATCTACCCGATTTGGACTGACAAAGTACAATGGTCCCCAAAGATTGTCTCCAATGTTCACCTCGGAGATCATCCTCTCCCAAGTGATAGAGAGAGAAACAAGCTTAAACAAATCTAATGAGACCCACGAAAACCCATGAAACCCACAGCTTACCCATGAAACCCATTAACTTGTTTGCTCGGAAGCTTTCTCGCACTGGACTTAATTGCTTTGGTTGACTAGGAAAATGTCGTTTTTAGTGGAGTTAAGGAAGGCTGTAAAAATGGCTGAGAAAGCATCGGAGGTCCAATTGTGCCGAATACAAATTTGGTCCCCATGTTTTGTTGCTTGGACCACTAGCATGTGGTCCTATCTCCGCCAAAAGGCATTTAAGTTCGCGTGCTAAAATGGCCTCAAATAGCCATTAAAAAATATAAAGTTTTGTGCTCTAATTTCTCATTTCCTTCAAATGGCTCTTGAGCCAAGGTTTGACTCCAATTTGGTGAAGGCTTGGAGCCAACCAAGGTTGAATTCTTCAATGAAATAAGGAGCTACAAAATTAGCAAACATATTAGATAAATATTTATGGCAAGATAATTTTAGGGTCATCCATATCATGTCAAGAAGACATAATCAAACATCCCTAAACCTTTAAAACCTTGAACGCTTAACCTTGTGAACTTGAACCCTGAACTAGGAAACACTTGAAATTTGGAACTCCTAACCTTGAAACCCTAAACCCTAAAACCATGGAACCTTGTACATTCGAACCATGAACCATGAACCATGAACTTTGGATCCTCTAACAAATTAAACCCTAAATCTTGAACTACGAACGCTGAAACCCTTGAACCCTAGAACTAAGAATGCTAAACCTTGAAACCCAAAACCTTGAACCTTCGAACCCTTTAACTTTTAATCTTGAACTCTAAACACATCAATACCAGATCTCGTAACCCTCGAATCTTGGACCATAAGGCCTTGGAACCATAGAACCTTCAACCCTTGAACCCTTCACCCTTCACCCTAAACTTTGAACCCTAGAACCTTGTAACTCTGGAACCTTTAACCCTGAACCCTGAACCTTGGAACCCTAGAACCCTACTGAACCTTGGAACCATGAAACCATGAAACCTTGGAACCTTTGAAACCTGAACCTAAAACCATAAACCCTAAATCCCTAGAATTTTGGAACCTTGAACTTTAACCCTAGAACCCATAACCTTGAACCATGAACCTTAGAATCTTTAACCCCCAAACTCTAAACTCTAGAATCTTGCAACAATGAACCTTGGAATCCTTCACCTTGGAACCTTGAACTTTGCTGAACCCTGAACCCTGAACTCAAATTCCTAGAACCCTAGAACCATAGAACCCTTAACCCTTAACCATGAACTCCGAACCTTGAACCCTAGAACCCTGAATCTTCGAAACTTGAACCCTGAACCAGAAACCCTGGAACTCTAAACTTTGAACCCTATGTCGTTGAACATAGAACACTTCCCTCAATCGTGGACCCTAAACCCTTAACCATGGAACCCTCAACCATGAACCATAGAACCTTGGAACCTTGAACCTATAGCCCTAAACCCTAAATCTTGAACCTTAAACACTCAAAATCCTAAAACCCTTAACCATGAACCATGAGACTTTGAATCTTGAGATCGTAAACCCTGAATCATTAACCTTAATCCTTGGAACACGAATCCATGGAACCCTAAACCCTTGAAACCTGGTACCCTGGAACCTTGAACCCTTAACCCTAAAACCCTAAACTCTTAACCCTGTAAAGCTTATTCTCTGAATCCTCACCTTGAACCCTAGACCCAGGAAAACTGGAACCCTTGAACCTTTAACACTTAACCCAAAAACCAAAAACCCTAAACCTTAGAATCCCCATTAACCATGAACCACGAACCCTAAACTGTAAAACCATGAAACACTTAACCTTGGAACCCTAAACCTTGAAACTCTAGAGATCTAAAAACTTTAACTCTTGGAACCTTAAACCCAGAACCCTGAACCATGTAACCTTCACCCTAGAACCAAGAACTCTTAATGCTAGAACCCTGGACTCTCAAACACTGGAACCTTGAACCCTAAACCTTAAAACCCGAACCCTGGACCATGAACTCTAGAACTCTATACCCTGGAACAATACAATCCTAAACACTGGAACCTTGGAACCTTGGAACCTTGGATGACACTAAAACCCAAGATCCATGGAATCGTGAACCCCAGAATTCTGAACCAAACAACCCTAAACCCTTAAAACCTTAAACCTTGAACCTTGGGACCTTGAACTACGGAACATTGAAAAATTTTAACCTTGAACTTTGGAACCCTGAACTCTGAAACCTTGGAACCTTGTACCTTGGAACCATGAACCATGAACCCTAAAACATGAACACTAGAACCTTGAACACGGAACCCTAAACCTTGTAACCTTGGAACCGTAACACAGGAACCCTTAAGTGCTAAACCTTGAACCCTTGAGCCTTGAAGCTTGGAATCTTGAACCCTGAACTTTGGATCCTATACCCGCTTGAACCTTAAATCTTTAACTACGAACCCTGAAACCCTTGAACCCTAGATGCTAAACTCTTGAACCCAAAACCTCAAACCTTGGAACCCTGGAACCTTTAATCCCAAACGTAAACCCTAAAATACCTGATCCCGTAACCCTCGAACCCTAGGCCATAAAACCTAGTAACCCTAGAACCTTCAACACTGAACCCTCGAACCTTGAACCTTCAAACATTAAACTGTGGCTTGAATCCTAGAACCCTGAACACTAGAATTCTGCAACCCTAATGATGTGCCCGGGACCCACCCACAACCGGAAGGAGCAACAACTCGAAGCCGTGCAAGACATTTAGCTAATATGTTTGTTGATTTTGCAGGTACATTTTTCCCTACATTGGAGCTCCTAGATATTCCTTCACATCATGATCAAGAACTCCCCAAACATTGCTTACAATGGAAGTATAAAGAAGAGAAGAAGTTAGCCGAAAATCCAAGATCTTCCTTGCCAAGTTCACCACCCGGGACATAACTACACTCGGTTTCGAGGACAATGGAGACCGTATGCACCACTACTTGGGGAGATGAAGTCTTCCAAGGAATGACCAAGTAATGTTTGATTTTTGTGTTTGTAAAATACTAAAATATTTGGGATGTTTTGATGTAAACAAATTGGTTCGGTTTGAACAAATTTCGTTGGGATTTGGGTTCGGCTTGGTCCAAACCAAGCCCCATTTGATGGAGCTTAGGTCCAATCCTAAGTCTCTATTTTTCATTCTTCTTTTGTTATGTTAGGAACGTGGAGTTTTTGCTGAAGACTCCATTGTCTTGGTTTAGGAGGTTTGGTGGGGCCCATTCTCACCTAACTCCTATTCTTAGCCACTCATTAGTCCTAATTTTAGGTCTTTAATTGTTTTTGTCTTTTGTGAAAGTTTGTATGGGTATGAATCCCTCCTCCCACGTCTGATGAAGGGAGAAAAAAATAGAAGAAATTTGCAGAAGCCAAGTGCTCTCAATCTCCATTTCTTTCTCACGGCAATTCAAGGTTTTGGTGAGTAATATCCTCAACCTTCTCTTGTCTTGGTGTTGGTGATCTTGCTAGGGTCATTAAACCTTATTTCAACCTCCCTTCCTCACTTGTTAGGATCAAAAGGCGAGTTTGGAACCCCCATAGCCTACCTTCCATTTGCGTTTTCATTTGTTTGTGTTGGTTGTGTTGTTTGCTGTTTTTGAACCTTCCCGAGTGGACTTTGAACTCCAACAGTCCATTCCGTGCCATTTTCTGTTCCCGTGAGCATAAGCCCCAAATTTCTAGCAGTGAGTCCCACCTTCATGGCCTGAAACATTGGTTCTTTCCGTTTAGCCATAGCCACCTCCCTTTAAAAGTTATGCTTGTGTTTTCCCACTGCTTCCTACCCGAGTTCCTGAAATCGGGCAATTCTGTCCATTAATTTTCTATCCAGCATAACTCCTAGCCTACCCGTGCTTTTTCTGTGAAACCGCTTGCATTGTCTTCCCCTTTGATTGAAGTTGTTGTCTGCTTATTTTTACGATCCCAGACTCCCTGCATTGGAAGTTGTGTAGAAGTTTCCCCATCACCCCTGCACTGTTTTCTTTTTGTTTGTCTGTTTGTCAATCTGAAAGTGTCTCCGTGTATTTTAATGTTCCGCACGTGCTTGTAAGCTACAATTTGGGTCAAAATTAGTCCACGCTCTGAAGTTTAAGTTGGCTGAGTTTTATAACCTAAACCTGTATGCGTTTTGAGAACTAAGCGTTGCACTCCCTTGTTCTGCCTTACTCTCTGTCCTTCCGGGCAGATTGCAATCTTCACCCTTATTTCCGGCATCTCCGCATTTTGGAGCGTGTCACCTAAACTGGAACCCGTAGAACCTTGAACCCTGAACCCTTAACCCTGAACTCACATTCTTAGAACCTTGGAACTATAGAACCATTAACCCTTAATCTTGGAAACCTGAACCCTGAACCATAAACCCTAGAACTCTAAATTCTAAACCCTATGTCGTTAAACATGGAACACTAAACCCTGAACCCTTAATCTTGGAACCCTGAACCCTAAAACCCTGAACGATGAACCTCGAAAGTTTGAACCTTGAGATCGTGAACCCTGAATCATTAACCTTGAACCCTGGAAGATGAAACCTTGGAATCCTAAACCCTTGAACCCTAGTACCCTGGAAGCTTGAACCCTTAACCCTGGAAACCTTAACCTGGAGTCCTCACCCTGAACTGTAGACCCTGAAACACATGAACCCTTGAACCTTTAACAATTAACCCAAAAACCAAAAACCCTAAACCCTAGAATCCTAAACCATGTAACCGTAAACATTGGGACCCTTAACCATGAACCATAAACCCTAAACTGTAAAACCTTGGAACCCTTAACCGTGGAACCTTGGAACCCTAAACTTTGAAACCCTGGAAATCTAGAAACTTTAACGCTTGGAACCTTAAACCAAGAACCTTGAACCATGTAACCTTTAATAGAACAAAGAACCCTTAATGCTGGAATCCTAGACCCTGAAATCATAGAACCTTCAACCTTAAACCCTGAATTCTGAACCCTGAACCATGAACTCTGGAACCCTGTACCCTTGAACAAAACAACCCTGTACCCTGGAATCTTGGAACCTTTGATGCCAAATATTGAGCACTAAAACCCTAGAACCCTTGACAGTGAACCCCATAACCCTTAACTGATCAACCCTGAACCCTTTAAACCTTGAACTCTGAACCTTGGGACCTGGAACACTAAACTAGGGAACATTGAAAATTTGGAACCCTGAACCTTGGAACCCTAAACCTTGAAACCCTGGAACCTTGTACCTTGGAACCATGAACCATCAACCTGAAACCTGAACCCTATAACCTTGAATCGGGAACCCTGAACCTTGTAACCTAGGAATCCTTACACTAGAATCCTTAAGCCTTTAACCATGAACCATGGAGCCCTAAATCTTGAAACCTTGAACCTTGAACTTTGGATCTGATAACCACTTAAACCCTAAATCTTTAACTACAAACCCTGAAACCCTTTAACCCTAGAACCCTGAATGCTAAACCCTTGAACCCAAAACCTTAATCCTTAGAACCCAAGAACCTTTAATCCTGAACCCTAAACCTTAAAATACCTAATCTCGTAACCCTTGAACCCTGGACAATCAAAACTCTGTAACCCTAGAACCTTCAACCCTTAACCCCTTAACACTAAACTTCGAACCCTAGAACCTTGTAACCTTTAACCCTGAACCTTGAATCCTGAAACTTGGAATGAAGCTTGAAACAATAAACTGTGTAACCATGAAACCCTATAACCCTTGAACCCTAAATCCAAAACCCTAAGTCCTAGATCCCTGGAATTTTGGAACCTTAAACCTTTAACCTTGAAACCCATAACCCTGAACCCTGGAACCTTGAACCTTGGAACCCTGAACTCTAGAATCCTGCAACCCTTAACTTGGAACCCTTAACCCTGGAACCCTTAACCCATGAACCCTGAACTCTGATTCCTAGAACCTTGGAACTATAGAACCCTGAACCCTGAACTCTGATTCCTAGAACCTTGGAACTATAGAACCCTTAACCCTTAACCATTAACCACGAAAATTGAACCCTAGAACCATGAATCCTGTAACCCTGAAGCCTGAGCCATAAACCCTGGAACTCTAAATTATAAGCCCTATGTCCTTAAACATGGAACACTAAACCCTTAACTCTTAATCTTGGAACCTAAAACCCTAAACCTTGGAACCCTCATCCATGAACTATAGAACCTTGGAACCTTGAACCTTGAGCCCTGAACCTTGAATCCTGAATCCCGAACCTTAAACACTAGAACCTTAGAACCATGAACCATGAATCCTGAAAATATGAACCTTAAGACCGTCAACCCTGAATCATTACCCTGAACCCTAGAACACGTAACCTTGGAACACTAAACCCTAGAACCCTGGAACCCTTAACCCTTAACCCTTAACCCTACAACCCTAAACTCTTAACCCTGGAACCCTTAACCCTGGCATCCTTACCTTGAACCCTAGATCCTAAAACACTGAAACTCTTGATCCTTCAACCATTAACCCAGAACCCATAAACCCTAAACCCTAGAATTCTAAACCCTGTAACCCTAAAATTTGGGACCCTTAACCATGAACCCTTATGAAATTCCTTGGGTTCGCTTTCCTCAATGTGCCATCACCAGAAGCCGAGCCAAAGGATTTCCTAATTTGTTTGTTCATTTTGCAGGGATCATATCTAATGGAATATTGGAGCCCTCTTCTAATGATCAAGAGCAACCCAAGCATCTTATTTCATGGGTGGATCAAGGAGAAGAAGTCAAGTGTACCAGAGAAGATAGTGCACCCGAGAAGATAGCATTTGGCGCACCCAGTTTCTAGCATTGCATGGCCCATGCAGTATTATTCATTTACAAACTTTATTTTTAGTTTAAGGTCATTTCATGCTTAATTTTGTGCACTTGGGAATGGCATGGGAATGACATGATTTTTATGGGTATTCCATAGGTTATGTGGGTTTCTTATGGGTTTTATGGGTTTTTACTTTTTTATTAGCAGCTAACTTTCTCTCTTCACGTTGAGGAAGTTTATTTTCAAGATAAATTTAGTCACTCAGCTTGGGTTGATTCATTCAACCGAATGTGGCTATAATTTCAGCTTACTTAGAGTCTATAAATACGTCACTTGAGAATAGTTGTAAGGAGCTTTGTGATATTGGAAATTAGATTGCATTGGCATTTCTTTGGAATTCATTTCCTAAGCTATCTTCCGATCAAACTCTGGTGAGTCATATCAGATGTCCGAGAAGAACCTTCAATTCAGCTTCCTCACGAGCTAGAACTTTCATGAGATAGATGCATTTCGTACTTAAAGATTTCTTGGGAAAATTTGTGGTGGTATATTTTGATGACATCTTAGTTTATAGCTCAGATTTGAATACTCATCTTGATCATCTTAGAATGTTGTTTGATACTCTTCGAGCTACTAAGTTATTTGGAAATTTGAAGAAGTGTGCCTTTTTGCAAGAGAAGATTTACTTTCTAGGGTTCATCATCTCTAAAGAAGGCATAGAGGTGGATGATTAAAAAATTGAAGATATCAAAACTTGGCCTACTCCCAAGAGCATCACCGAGGTAAGAAGTTTTCATGGTCTTGCTTCATTTTATAGAAGATTTATCAAGGGCTTTAGCTCTATTGTCTCCCCTTTAACCGTTTTCACTAAGAAGGGAAAGGAGTTTGCGTAGACTCCTAGTTGTCAAGAAAGTTTGGAGTTAATCAAACTCAAGCTTTGTAAAGCCCCTATTCTCATGTTACCTGATTTCAACAAAGTTTTTGAAGTAGAATGTCATGCATCCGAGCTTGGGATTAGAGCTATTTTATTGGAAGAGGGGAGATCAATTGCGTATTTCATTGAAAAGCTCAAGGGTGAATCCCTCAATTACTCTACACATGACAAAGAGTTTTATGCGGTGATTAGAGCCTTGGAGGTATGGCAACACTCTCTCTTATCTAAAGAATTTATCATACACACCGATCACCAAGCTCTCAAGCACATCAAAAGCCAAGGCAAGATGAATAAGAGACCTGCCAGGTGGGTGGAACTCTTAGAAAGATATCCATACGTCATCAAATACAAGAAGGGTGAAAGTAATGTGGTGGTTGATGCACTTTCAAGAACGTGTGTTCTTTTTATAGAATTGACTGCTAAATTTGTTTTGTTTTGATTAGATAAAGGAAGCTTACAAAGGAGATCCAGATTTAGACATTTGTATGAGTTAAGTTTAAATAAAGAAGATTGCAGTTTTTATTTAACGGATGACTACCTATTCAAGGGTGGCAAGCTTCGTGTTCCTCATGGGGGAATCCACGAATCCCTCATCAGGGAAGCACATGGTGGTGGACTCGCTAGCCACTTTGGTGAGAAGAAAGCCTTGGAAACACTCAAGGAGCATTTCTATTGGCTTCATTTGCTGCGGGACGTGCATAAAGTTGTGGAGAAATGCATCATCTGCAAGAATGCCAAAAGTAGGGTGCTACTTCAAGGTCTTTACATGCCTTTGCCCATCCCGAGTCATCAATGGGGGGAAGTTAGTATGGATTTTATACTTGGTCTTCCACATACTAGTAGGGCCAAAAATTCTATTATCGTGGTAGTAGATCGGTTTTCCAAGATGGCTCACTTCTTAGCATGTAATAAAACCGATGAGGTTATCCATGTGGCTAAACTCTTCTTTAAGGAGGTAGTGTGCCTTCACGGTATTCCAAGGTCCATAGTTTTGGATCGGGATAACAAATTCTTAAGTGGTTTTTTAAGACAATTTAGAAAAGAGTATGTACAAAATTGCTCTTTAGTACATCTTTTCACCCTCAAACGGATGGACAAACCTAAGTAATAAACCGCAAGTAGGAAATTTGTTGAGAAGCATTCTGAGTAAGAAACACAAGTACTAGGACATACAACTCTCTTACATTGAATTTGCATACAACCAAAGTGTTCACCAATCAACTCAAATGAATCCTTTTGAAGTGGTTTATGGTTCCAATCCTTTAACTCCTCTTGATTTATTGTCTTTGCCTAACAATGAAGTGACTAATCCAAATGGAGCCAAGAAGGCCGAATTAGTAAAGAACGTGCATGAAAGATTTAGTCGATCCATCAAAAAGGATAACAAGTCATATGCTAAGTATGCTAACCGAGGAAGAAAAGCAATGATTCAAGTGGGTAACTTAGTATGGCTGCATTAGTGTAAGGAAAGGTTTCCAAGACAAAGGGATTCTAAACTTGCACCAAGAGCTGATGGTCCTTTCAAAATTGTAGAGAAGATTAATCTGAATGCTTATAAGCTTAAGTTGCCCAAAGAATATGGGGTGCCGGCTACTTTCAATGTTTAAGACTTGTCTCCTTACATTGGGGAAGTAATAGATGATTTGAAAGAAGAGTTTTAGCCTCTAGATTTGAGGACAAATCCTCAAACACCCTAAGAGGATGACATGCCTTGGGTTCCGCTTCCTCAAGGTGCCATCACCCAAACCCAAGCCAAAGGATTTCCTAATTTATTTGTTCATTTTTCAAGGATCATATCTAATGAAATATCATTTATGGAGCCCTCTTCTAATGATCAAGAATAACCCAAGCTTATTTCATGGATGGATCAAGGAGAAGAAGTGAAGTGTACCCGAGAAGATAGTGCACCCAAGAAGATAGCATTTAGAGCATCTGGTTTCTAGCATTGCATGGCCCATGTGATATGCTTCAAGTATGGAATGGGGAACAAAAGGGTTATCCGGTGAGGAATAAGCAAGAAAAGGGACCGAAAATGGATATTCTTGGGAAAGATGGTTCTCAAGTTTCATATAGAGTTTCTAACTAAGATTCTGAGGAGTTGTCAGGGAATAAGAGGAGAGCTTCACCTCCAAAAATTAGGATAAAATCTTGGGGGAATCAGGAGATATGTAGATGGGAATATCGGGTGCCAAAAAGGGGATGATCAGAAAAGGAAATGGGGTTAATCGGAAAATGGGAGATAACCGGAGATAGAGAAGAGCTAATATGGATTACACGCTTACCCTAAGACCACAGGGGAGTGGTTGAAGTTGTGTAGCATGGCCTAGCTCACCCTAGCTCCAAAGGGAAGCAAAAACTTTGAAGGATGCTCTCGGATATAGCCGAATATTACTCACCGGAGATCCGAGTCTTGGAAGTAGAAAACCAGCCAAGGAAGAAGATGCAAAGCACACTTTGTATTCACCAAAAACTGACTACAATACTCGGTGACAAGAGGGTTTTAACCTCTCCAAAATTAGAGAGGGAAAACTCAATCGAAGGCATCCAAACGCCATACCCGATTTGATGCATGAACAAAGTGGAAGAGTGGAAAGGACCACCCAACACTTACCCGATTTGGGGCTGACCAAGGAATAGTAGTCCCTGAATTTGGTTCCCCCCTAACCGGTGGCTTTTGAGACACCCTCAAAAGCAAAAACCCATGCAAAAGAGAAAACAAATAGAAACCCACTCACAACTCATGCCAAACCCATAGAACCCTAAATAATTGTTTGTGCGAAAGTAAAAAGCGTAAAATAAAAATAGAGAGAGAGAGTTTCGATCGGGTTTGCACCATGCTCCATGGGTTCTGACCTATGCCTGACCTATACCCGGCTTATACCTAATTTGGCCTCCTCCCTTGCCTCGGTTTTGCACTTCCCTCCATGGTGTTTCATGCTCGTTGACAACTTGATCTCGGCCTCTATTTCCAAGGGTTCCGAACTAGTGTCCCATATGAGGAGATGTTTGGGTTGCTCCAAGTCCTTCGGGGCAGGTTCCTCTATAATTATTCCATGCTCAATATTTCCTACAAAAAGAGAAAATTAGTTAGAAAAGTCCTTAGCTCGGGCTCGAGTGATGACTCCTTGAGGTATGGCTCTATGCAATGCATCTGGTGGAATGTCACCATGCAGTATTATTCATTTATAAACTTTATTTTTAGTTTAAGTTTATTTCATGCTTAATTTCGTGCACATGGCAATGACATGGGTATGACATGGTTTTTATGGGTTTCTCACGGGTTTTATGGTTTTTTATGCGTTTTATGAGTTTCTTGACGAATCCTTCTCTGGAATTTTCTAGGGTCGACACACTATTTGTTCGGTCGACACATCCTCGAATCATCCTTCTCTGGAATTTCTGGGGTCGACACAATGTTGGTTGGGTCGACACAAATACTAAAGAATTCATCTCTGGAAAAAGCTAGGGTCGACACAATTATAATTGGGTCGACACAAATGGGTTGGGCAGAGACATACTTCGTGCAGATAGGGTCGACATACAAATTTTGGTAAGGTCGACACAAATTTGCCTCGGTCGACACAAAAGATTTGTACGCACTATTCTGCCAGTTTAGGTCGACATAATATGTTTAGGTGGGTCGACACAACTTATACGTTGGGCTGAGACTTAGCTTCTGTTTTGGACAGGGGTCGACACAAGTATACTATGGGTCGACACAATTGGAAAGACTCGGCCTCTGTTTTGATTAAGGGTCGACACAAACACTCTATGGGTCGACACAACTTAAGTAAGCTAAGTTTCTGGATTATCTAAGTGTCGACATATATAACTAAGGGTCGACACAAACAACATATATACATGAATTTTCTGCAGCACTTAAACAAAATAGTTAGACTTTGAAGGGTATTTCTTGTGAATCGATAAGTCTAATTGAATACTATCTTTCGTTCACTCACTCAAGGACCCCTAAACTCCCCATTTTTCTTTCTCAACANGGTTAGTAGCAAGTTCCATTTAGTTCTTCACTTCATTTCCTGATCAATATCATTCATCACTCTCCAAAATTCAGCCATGAATTCCTTCTCGCTGAACACATTCCAACCTTCACCAAAACTGGTTCATTTGTCCTTAATCTGAGAAAAAATGAATAAACCTATCCTTCCATTCAAACTTTGTCTCACCTTAACCCTAAACCATTTAAACATAGAACCCTTAACCCTGGAACACTGGAATCGTAAACCCTTGAACCCTTGAGCCGTGACCCATAACCCTCTAGAACCTTGAACCCTGATTTTTAATGCCTAAACCCTGAACTACGAACCTTGAAGCCCTTGAACCCTTGAACCCTAAACCCTGAGTGTTGGAATCCTAAACCTTGAACCATGGAACCGTGGAACATTGAACCCTGAAACCTTGGAATCTTAAACTCTGAACCCTAAATTATTAAACCTTTAACCCTAAACCATGGAACCCTAGAACCCGAATCCCTTAACCATGGAACCTTAGACCCAAAAACAAAGGAACCCTAGAACCCGAATCCCTTAACCATGGAACCTTAGACCCCAAAACAAAAGAACCCTAGAACCTCAAACCCTAAACTTTGAACTTGAACCATCGAACCCCTGAACTCTGAACCTTGAAACCCTGAACCCTCAAACCATGAACCTTGAACACTGCAACTATGAAACCTTGGAACCCTTACACCCTGAACCCTCGACCCAAAACCCTAAACGCCCAAAATATGGAACCTTGAACCTTAAACCCTGGACACATAAACTAATAACCCTGAACCCCGGAAACCTAGAACCTTGGAACCTTGAACCCTAGAACCCTAACCTTTAGGGGTGGGCGTATCCGACCCAACCCGATGATCTGATCTGATCTGATCGGATCGGATCGGATAAGGTATTCGGTATATGTATGAAAAAATTATTCCGATTGTCGGATTGTTGTCGGATTTAATCCCTAATCGCAAGGCTCTAAGACTCTAACCCTAGGCCTGAACTTTTCTTGGATTATCTTTCTTCTTTAGATCAAACCGGGACATCTCTCTCTCTCTAAACAATCCCGGTCTGTCTGACAAACTTCAGTGGAACTGTTTCTCTCTCTCCTCGTACAGAACTGGGAATTGGGAAAGAGGTTGCCTTTCATCCACACCTGCAATCTTCTTGTGGATCTCAAAAAGAGGGTCTGGCCCAATTTTCCTGGCTAAATCTTCGAGCCCTTGCTTCGTTGATTTCATCCACTTTGGACCGAGCAATCCGTAATTTCCCCACCATCCATTTCCCCGTTGTTTTCCTGATTTACTTTCTCTTTCCTCCTTTTTTTCTGATCTTCATTCCCAAATTTCTCTTTCTCTGAGCTTCCTCTCTGGAAATCTCTTTTGGTCGATTTTAAATTTTGTTTGTTTGTTGGCCAGAAATTGCATGCCATGGAGACGGAGACCGAGACTGAGACCGAGAGTTTACCATGCTTGATCTTTGATGTTGAATTTATCATGTTTGTTTGATACTTGTTTGATATTTGATAGAAGTTACTCTAGATTAGATTAGTTTTGTTGGATTTCATTTGATTCTATTTGGATATGGTTGGATTTGGTTTGGATTTTATTGCATTCTGGAATTAGTTTGGAATTAGTTTTGTTGGATTTTCTTTTATCTGAGTAAGTTTTTTTTTTGCCATCAATCGGATCCGATCCGATTGGATCTGTCGGATTCAGATCGGATTCGGATTCGGGTGTTTTCCTTTAAAGGCGGTTACGGATCAGATCCGATAACCCGATAACATTTCAGATTTACAGCAATCGGATCGGATTGATCCAATCCGATCCGATGCCCACCCCTACTAACCTTGAACCTTGGAACCATTAACCCTTAACCCTGAACCGTTAACCCTAAAACCCTAAACTTTGGAACCCTTAAACCCTGAACTCTAAACCATTGAACCCTAAACTTTAGACACTAGACCTTGAACACTGAACCCTCAATTTCTAACCTTGAAACCCTTGAACCATAGAACTCTAAACCCTGAACCCGTGAACCTTGAACCTTGGAAATTCGAACCTTCAACCCTAGAAACTTGAAAACCTGTAACCTTTAACGTTGAACCCTAGAACCTTGAACCCTAGAACCCTAGAACCCTAAGTCTAGAACCCTGGACACAGAAACCCTGGAACTCTCGAACCTTGAACCTTGAACCAGGAACCATGAACCTTTACCCTAGAACCCTACAACCTTGAACCCCCTAAACCCTAAACTCTAAACTTTAGAACCCTAGAACCCTTAACTCTAAACCTTTGAACCCTAAAACCCTGTAACCCTAATTCTTGGAACCCTGAACCCTATACTCTCCACCCAGGAACCTTGAAACTTTGAACCCTAGAACCTTGAACCCTAAACCATGAACATTGGAACCTTGAACCTTGAACCCTAGAATCTTCAATTCTTAACTTTGAATACTAGAACCATGTAACCCTTGAACCCTGAACACTAGAATCCAAAAACCTAAAACCTTGAACCCTGAAACACTGAACCTTGGGACCCGAAACCCTAAACCATGAACCCTAAACTGTTGAACCCTCAAACCTTGAACCCTCAACCTAGGAACCTTGAACCCTGAATTGTGAAGAAAACTCTAAACCTTAAACCCTTAATTTTGGAACCCTAAATTGTGGGACCTTAAACCCTGGAATCTTAAACCCTAAACATTAGACCCAGGAAGCCTTAAATGCTTAACCCTTGAGCCCTGAACCCTGGAACCTTATACCTTGAACCTTGGAACCCTTAATCCTAAACCCTGAACTCTGAAACCCTAAACCCTAGAACCCTCAACCCTAAACCTTGGAACCCCGAACTTTAGGACCATAAACCCTGAACACTTAACCCTTAATCGTGGAACCCTGGAACCCTTACCCTTGGAACCTTGACCCTAGAACCATGAATAGAAAGACCCCAAACCTTGGAATCTTGAACCTAATCTTAAAACCCTAGAACCCTTAACCCAGAAACCATGGAAACCTGACCCTTGAATCCTGAACCTTGAACCCTAGACCCTGAAACCCTTGAACCCTAAACCCATGTACCTTGAAACCTGGAACCCTAATCTTTGGACCCTAGAACCCCTTGAATCCTCACCCCTTAACTTTGAACCTTGAAACCCAAGACCATAGAACCCTTAACCCTGACCCTTAAACCATGAACCTTGAAACCCTAAGACCTAAACCTTGGAACCCTGAATCCTAGAACCTAGTACCCTGAACCCGGATTCTTGGAACCTTGAACTCTAGAACCCTAAACCTTGGAACACTAAACACTCCCTAAACCCTTGAACCTTGAACCTTGAAACCCTGATCCTTGAACCTTGAAACCATGAACCATAGAACCTTGGAACCTTAAACTTTTAACAACAGAACCTTGAACCTTAAAATCTTAACCCTGAACCCTTAAACCATAAACTCTTAAACTCATAATCCTGAACCCTGAACTCTGAAACCCTTAAACCCTGAACCATTAACCATTGAACCTTGAACCTCAACACCTTGAACCCTGAATTTTGGACCCTACAATACCTTGAACCCTGAACTTCAAACCTTGGAATCCCGAACC
This sequence comes from Begonia fuchsioides, assembly GCA_003255005.1. NCBI lineage: Eukaryota > Viridiplantae > Streptophyta > Magnoliopsida > Cucurbitales > Begoniaceae > Begonia > Begonia fuchsioides. Next base: position 157,643 of record QAOC01044657.1, read on the forward strand.
CTGAACCACAAAATCCTGAACCTTCGAACACTTGAACCCTGAACCTTGAACCTTGGAACCACTGAACCCTTGAACACTAAACCCTTGAACACTGAACCCTGGAATCCTAGACCCTGAAACTCTATAACTCTGGAACCATGAACCTTGGACCCTTAACCCCAAACCTAGGAACTTTGAGCCGTGTACCATGGAACCACAAAACCCTTAACTCTGAACCTCAAACCTCGAACCCTAGAACACTAAACCCTGAACCCTGAATCTTAGAACCCTGAACCCTAAACCCTGAATTATAAGCCTTAGAACCCTAAAACCTTGCAACCATGAACTATGAACCTTGGAGCCCTGAAGTCTGAGTCTTGAACCCTGGAACCCTGTAACCTTGGAACATTGAACCCTTGAACCCTAAACCATTAACCTTGGAACCCTAATCCTTAGAACCCTAAACCATAATCTTTGAACCCTAGAACTCTGGAACCCTAAACCTTGTACCCCAAACCATAGAACCTTGAACCCTAAACCCTGAACCCTTTGAACCTTTAACTCTAGAACCCTGAACCCTTAACCCTTAACCCTGGAACCTTAAACCTTGTACCCCAAACCATAGAACCTTGAACCCTAAACCCTCAACCCTTTGAACCTTTAACTCTAGAACCCTGAACCATTAACCCTGAACCCTAGAACCTTAAACCTTGTTCTTAGAACCCTGAACTCTTAACCCTGAAACTTGGAACCTTGAACCTTGTTCCTAGAACCCAGAACCATAAAACTCTTGAACCATGAAACTTAAAACTTAGAACCATGAACTCTTAACACAGGAATCATGAACCCTAGACCATGGACCTTAGAACTGTGGAACCCTTGAACCTTGAACCTTGAACCTTGAACCTTAAACTCTTAAACTCTAAACTTTGGACCCTAGAATCCATTGAACCCTAAGCCCTTGAACCTTGAAGTTTAGACCCTAAAACTCTTGAACCTTGGAACCTTGGAACCTTGGAACCTTGAACCCTGAACCAATGAACCCTAAACCCTGTAACTATGGAACCCTAGTACCTTGATTCCTGGAACAAGGAACCTTAAAACGTTCAACCTTTGACCTTGAACCCTGAAACCTTTAACCCTGAATGCTTGAACCTTGAACTCTGAACTTTGGACACTAGAACCCCTTGAACCTTGAACCCTAAACTTCAAACCCTGAAATCCTTAAACCCTAGAACCCTGAGCCTTGAACCCTGAAACCATAAATGTTCGAACCCTAAATTCTAAACCCTTAAACCCCAGAACCCTGGAACCCTTAACCAATAAATTTAGTCTTAGACTTCATATCAACATGTATTCAATTCATAAGATTGGAACAAATTGAAACATATGAAACTTTACATACTAAATAAAAAAAGAATCAATTACAAAAGAAAAAATAAATAGTTAGTAGGCGTTGTTTGATATTGTAATCTTCCCGCTCACAATAGCTTTGTGATGAAAAGCGAATGCTTCCATCGCCGATAAAATTAAAGTAAAAATAAAAAAGAAATCAAATGTATTGAAACACCACACTGGGTGGTACCGTACCGTAACAATGAGTTATTGCTCGAAAGAACAACACTTTACTTGAGAAGAGAAAACCATTTCATAGATAATATTCAATGATAAAGATGACATAACCTAAAATCTCCTATTTATAGATAAACAACCTTAATACTAATTGCTAACCTACCATTACTATTACAATGCATTTACCATATTATATTGGGTCATTTCTTCTTACAGTTACTTTCTTGACCAGCATTTCTTTCTTAAATAAATCACTATGATCATTCTACAATAGAAATCAATCAAATAAGTAAGAAAAAAGAAGTTATTCTTATCTTGTAATCAATATAAAATGAAACACATTAAATTTTATGCTATATTATGCTTAGCAAAAAACAAAAGAAAAATGACCACGAAAAAAATAAATAATTGGTGTTTGTTGTACGTATTTTTCTTATTGTAATGCAATCTTCCTTTTGAAATTAAATAAGTAATAAAAACAAATTATTCTAGTTATTAGATGAAACATATAAAATTTCCGCATTATTATACTGAACAAGGAAAAAGATAAATAAAAAGAAAAAGAAAACAATTGATTGGTGTTACATGCATTTACTTGAGCTTAATGCAATCGTTCTTTTCATATTAGCTTGGAACTACCTATAAACCTTGCAAAACAACACAACATACCACAAACTGCGGAAAACACCCTCTGTAGGATCGAGTTTAACCTAAGTGGGGGGTGAATTTGGTTAACTAAACTTTTTTGATTACTAAGTCAAGTTCGTGCGGATTGTTTAGTTAAATCTAAAACTCAAGTGCAGAATAATTAACCAAGTAAATGAGAGTTTAGAGAAGAAAAAATGACATCGGTTTGGTAACGCGGTTTGGCCAACCTTACCTACGTCCGCGCTTGAAGGTACCTCCTTGAAGATCCTTCTCGCTCAACCTTGAGCTTTACTCCGATTGACTTACGGGTGTCAACCAAACCTTTGACTCTTTTCTTGAAGGAGCGTCACCCCTTTTACAATAGGCGTTCAAGGAACAAGTTACACTTTGTACGGTTTTTAATAAACCTACTCACTCAAGCTCAAGAAAGATATACAAGTTTAAGTACAAGGATTTGAGAGAGTATGAGTTTGAGAAATAAATTTTGCGGCACTTCGGCGTAGTTTTCTCTCAGGAAAAAAATCATTTTTAAAAATGACACTGCTTCATCTATTTATAGATTGCTGCAAAATTGTTCAGTTGGGTCGACACAAGTCCTTCTGGGGTCGACACAAAGTACTAGCCGGTAGACACATCAAAATATATCTGTTGTGAAGTTTTTGACCGTTGGTGTTGTACTGCTGAATTGGGTCGACACAAATGTTGTTGGGGTCGACACAAAATCTTCGCTGGAAATTGTTGGGGTCGACACAATGCTTGTTCGGTCGACACAATCTTGACGAATCCTTCTCTGGAATTTTCTAGGGTCGACACACTATTTGTTCGGTCGACACATCCTCGAATCATCCTTCTCTGGAATTTCTGGGGTCGACACAATGTTGGTTGGGTCGACACAAATACTAAAGAATTCATCTCTGGAAAAAGCTAGGGTCGACACAATTATAATTGGGTCGACACAAATGGGTTGGGCAGAGACATACTTCGTGCAGATAGGGTCGACATACAAATTTTGGTAAGGTCGACACAAATTTGCCTCGGTCGACACAAAAGATTTGTACGCACTATTCTGCCAGTTTAGGTCGACATAATATGTTTAGGTGGGTCGACACAACTTATACGTTGGGCTGAGACTTAGCTTCTGTTTTGGACAGGGGTCGACACAAGTATACTATGGGTCGACACAATTGGAAAGACTCGGCCTCTGTTTTGATTAAGGGTCGACACAAACACTCTATGGGTCGACACAACTTAAGTAAGCTAAGTTTCTGGATTATCTAAGTGTCGACATATATAACTAAGGGTCGACACAAACAACATATATACATGAATTTTCTGCAGCACTTAAACAAAATAGTTAGACTTTGAAGGGTATTTCTTGTGAATCGATAAGTCTAATTGAATACTATCTTTCGTTCACTCACTCAAGGACCCCTAAACTCCCCATTTTTCTTTCTCAACACCTCTCTTCTTTGACAAATCTCACTCTCCTTTGAGCTTAGAGGAACAAAACGGGAGGAAATGGAAGAGGGTTCGTGGCTGGGAGAAAGATATGGGAGCCCATGCCTTTTATGTCCTTTATTAACCATAAACAATATTTCCTTAAAGTCCACCAATAAAAACTCTACATGTTTTGGCTGACCTTTCAACTTGGGTTGGTGAGAATGTGTCGACCACTCGTCCGATTGTGTCGACCGAAGGAAGTTCCCGAGAGTGACTTGTGTCGACCGCTCGGTCCTAGGGTCGACCGAAAGTGTTCCCGAGAGTGACTTGTGTCGACCCCTCTTAAATCCTGGGGTCGACCTAAAGTATTCAATTGTGTCGACCCCTCCTAAATCCTGGGGTTGACCTAAAGTATTCAATTCGGTCGACCCCTCCTAAATCCTGGGGTCAACCTAAAGTATACAATTTTGTCGACCCCTCCTTGATCCTAGGGTCGACCGAAATTATTCATTGTGTCGACCCCTCCTCGATCCTGGGGTCGACCGAAAGTATTCATTGTGTCGACCCCTCCTCAATCCTGGGGTCGACCAAAGTATTCAATTGTGTCGACCCCTCCTCAATCTTGGGGTCGACCGAAAGTGTTCCAAAACACTTAAAAGATTTTATAACTTTTCCGTATAACATCATTACTTATACCCCTAAACCTTATTTTCTTCATCACCTTCAACCTACTAAATTGCTAACATCCACAATACTTAAATTTCTCAATAACTACTCAACATTCATGAAATGACTCTTAAATATTTACATCCTAAAGTCACAAAATTCTAAAATAAAAATGAGGGTTGTTACAAACTTAATGTGATTACACCCCATTACTTAACCTATAACATCACTATCTTGTTGATATTTAATAGTCTAAGGAGATCATCACAAAAAAGAGCTAAACGTAAACTCTGCATTATTTCATTGAGGTTGGTCGATATGGCTTTAACTTAAGCCATGCAAACTATCATACTTCAAAAGCATCGGTCATTTCCTTGATTTTACCATAAGCATGAACTAGATTTTAACACACTTACAGTATGGAACCTCTTTCCTTGAGTAACTAATAAACCAGTCCCACAACATCGCTCACAAAATAACATATCACACTAGGTGGGTCGTGCCCATGAAGAGCCTTGTAGGGAATAATATTAATTGCACTAAGAAACTTTATGTAGTACTAGTATTCTGCCTAGTTGATCCACCTTGCCCATAGTTTGGAGTAAGATGATAAAAAACATCTTAAAGTATGCATTGATCCATTGATTCAATACCTCATTTTGACTATATTTTGCAGTAGTTATGGATTTTCCTTACGATAATGCAAACTTTCTTCTCCCAATATCTTAGACCTAACTAAAAATCTTGCAAAACTTCACAACATACCATAAACAATGCAAACAACTTCCAATTTTAGAAATTCACAAACCTAGTAAATACTAAGACAACAATTTGATGATAAGCAAAATATGATAAAAATCATGAAACACTCGACCACTAAATTCTTGCCGTCCTACTATCTTGATGTTTTTTTCTATCCTAACCTCATCATCAAAAATAAGATCTCAACATAAATTATTCACTGCCAATATACTAGCACTACAACCTCCTACTAACATGTTACTTTCTCTTTTTAGTATATATTTTACTAAATGAACCTTAGTTGACTAAAATTCAATGAAACAATGGGCTACTTGTGTTTACCTGTATTGATGCTTGATTGTACCTACGAGTTCCTCAAATGTGTTGGATTGCTATAAAATCGCTCTAAAGAAAAAGTCTTCTAATCTATTTAAAAATTTAGAATAACATATAAAATTTACTTATATTACGCTAAGCAAAAATAGTATAAATAAAAAATAAATAAACAATTGGTGACTGTGGCACACATTTATCTTATTATAATGCAATCTTTCCTCTCCAGTAGTTTTTTGTACCAGCATTTCATTCTTAAATAAACCAACATGATCGTCCAATAGTAGAAACCTATCAAATAAGTAGGCAAAAAAACTTTTTAGTCACTGAATGAAAATAAAATGAAACCTATGAAATTTTATGCAATATCATAATCAAAAATCAAAAAATAAATAGCTCGTGCATGTTACACGCATTTACCCTATTATAACAAAATTTTTGTTCTCATAATAGCTTTACCTACTAGCAATTCTTTCTTAAATAAATAAATATGATCTCCCTACGTTAAGAAAGTTTTTTTGTCTAGTCATTAGATGATATTGAAACGAAACATATCAAAATTTTACGCATGGTTATACTAAGCGAAATAAATATATAGAGGTATCGTACGCATTTACTTTAGTTTTTTCAATCAACATTTCTTTATTAAACAAATCATTATGCATGAATTACAGTTGAAATCAATTAAATAGTTTAGAAAAAAGAAGTTATTATAATCATAGGATGAGAAGAAACGATAATAAGAAATTTTATACTATATTATACTATGCAAATAAATGATGAATAACAAGGAAAATATAAATAGCTAGTGGGTGTTGTAAGAACTTACCTTATTAAAATGCCATCTTTCTTCTCAGATTAAGTTTTTCGACCAACATTTGTTTCTTAACTAATAAATATGTTCCCCATACGGCAGAAAAAAATCAAATAAATAAGAAAGAAAAGACATTCTAGTCGTGGAATGAGAATCAAAAGAAATATATGAAGTTTATATGGTCTTACACTATGAAAAAAAAATATAAAGAAAAAATAAATAATTAGCGGGTGTTGTAAGCACGTACCTTATTATTATACAATCTCTCTTCACGCAATAGTTTTTCCGACCAACATTTATTTCTTAAATAAATAAATATGTTCGCTCTACAATAGAAAAAAATCAATTAAGTAAGAAAAAAAAAGTATTCTAGTCATAGAATGAGAATGAAACGAAACTTATGAAAGCTATGCATTATGGCAAGAAAAGGAAAAATAATAAAGACAAAATAAACAGTTGATTGGTGATGCAAGCACTTACCTTATTAGAATGTAACATTTTGTCTCATACTAACTTTTCCAAGTAGCATTCATTTGTCAAATAAATCAATAAAATCACCCTACGACAAAAATCAATCAAATAAGTAGGCAAAAAAAAGTTATTTAGTCATTGGATGAGAATGAAACGAAACATGAAATTATTAATTATAAGGAAAAGAACAAAGAAATTAAACAATAACTCGTGGGTGTTATCTTATGAGCATTTACCTGATTATAGTGCAAAATTGCTTCTCACAATAGCTTTCTCAAATAAATCAATATGATTGCCATATAGTAAAAATCAATCAAATAAGTAAGAAAAAAAATTATTATAGTCACTTGGTGAGATTAAAATGAAACATCTCATAATTTTACTCATAATTATACAAATATAAATAATACAAAATAACAAAGAAAAAAACAAATAGTTGGCGGGTCTTGTACGAACTTAGCTTATCATAACAACACAATTTTTCTTGTCATAATAGTTTTTTCAATTTTTTCCCTGCAGTAGAAATCATTTAAATAAATAAGGAAAAAAAATTATTTAGTTATGGGATTAGAAAAAATATATATAAAATTAAGTAAAATAAATAAATAACAAAGAAAAAATAAATATATGGTGAGTGTTGTACGCATTCACCTAATTAAAATGAAACCTTACTTCTTCAATTGCTTTCCAAACCAAGTGTTCTTACTAAAATATTTTAATATGATCGCTCTGCAATAGAAATCCATCAAATAAGTATGATAAAAGAAGTTATTTTAGTCATTAGATTAGAACTAAACAAAAACATTTGAAATTTTACATATTACTATCTTAAGCAAACAACGATCATTAACAAAGAAAAAACTAAGAATTGTACGTCTTTATCTTATTATAATGCAATTTCCTTCTCACAGTTGCTTTCCTAACCAACATTTCTTTTTTAAATAAATAAATCAAGGTAGTAATGGAAATTTAGTCTCAGACTTCATATCAATAATAAGTATTCTAGTCATAGAATGACAACAAAATAAAACAAATAAAATTTTATATACAAATACAAAAAAATAATCAATTACAGAGGAAAAAATAAATAGTTAGTGAGAATGATATGCACTTACCTAATTATATTGCAATCTTCCTGCTCATAATAGCTTTCTAATAAAAAGCAAATGCTTTAATAGTCGAAAAATTTAAAAGTAAAATTGTCAAAAAATAAAATATATCATAACACAACAACGGGCATTATTAGACAAGAACCTACAATACTCCTCTTTGTATATGTTTTACCAAACAAACATTGGTTTCATCATACTAATATTATCTTTAAGGTTGCAACTAGAAAATTGACCTTGAATGGTTGTTACTTCCACTGTCCTAGCCTCGTCTATTGAACAAAAAATAAATAGTTCGTGCGTGTTACACGTAGTTACCTTATTATAACAAAATTTTTCTCATAATAGCTTTACTAACTAGCAATTCTTTCTCAAATAAATCAATATGATCACCAAACGGTAGGAAATTTTTTTTTTCTAGTCATCAGATGATATTGAAATGAAACATATCAAAATTTTACGCATGGTTATACTAAGCAAAATAAATATATAGATAGTGGGTGTTGTACGCATTTACCTTAGTTTTTTCAATTAACATTTCTTTATTAAACAAATAATTATGCATGACTTACAGAAGAAATTAATTAAATAGTTACGAAAAAAGAAGTTATTATAATCATAGGATGAGAAGAAACGATAATAAGAAATTTTATACTATATTATACTATGCAAAAAATGATAAAATAACAAAGCAAACAAAATAGCTGGTTGGTATTGTAAGAATTTAC
>QAOC01044657.1:166153-182774 GCA_003255005.1 Begonia fuchsioides
ATACTAACTTTTCCAAGTAGCATTCATTTGTCAAATAAATCAATAAAATCACCCTACGACAAAAATCAATCAAATAAGTAGGCAAAAAAAAGTTATTTAGTCATTGGATGAGAATGAAACGAAACATGAAATTTTACGTTATTAATTATAAGAAAAAGAACAAAGAAAATAGTAAATAGCTCGTGGGTGTTATGTTATGAGCATTTACCTGATCATAAATGCAACATTTTTTTTTCACAATAGCTTTCCCAAACAAGCAATTGTTTAGCAAATATATCAATATGATTGTCCTATAGTAAAAATCAATTAAATAAGTAAGAAAAAAAAATTATTATAGTAACTAGGTGAGATTGAAACAAAAAATCTCATAATTTCACTCATAATTATACCAAGATAAAAAATACAAAATAATAAAGAAAACACAAAAAGTTCGTTCACGAGTCTTGTATGCACATACCTTATAAAAAAAATGCAATTTTCCTAATCATAATAGTTTTTTCAATTTTTGCTCTGCAGTAGAAATCATTCAAATAAATAACTAAATAAAATTATTTAGTCATGGGATTAAAACAAAAAGACATAAAATTTATGCATTATTATACTAAGTAAAATAAATCAATAACAAAGAAAATAAATAAATATATGGTCATAGTTCAAGGTTCTTTATATTTAGTTTTTGTTCATTCGAGTATTGACAATTAAGTTTCATGTCAACATGACTGTTGAGTTTTTGTCAAAAAATGAAGAATCTTTCTTAATGACTACGTCACATATGCCTTTAATAAGTTTTATCTCTATTCCAAGTTTTTCTTTTTTCGAATATAGATAGGTGAGTTTTATATAAATATGCCTACTAAATAAGTTTGATTGTATGAATCTCACATCTGAGAAAATTTAATTGTGGTTAAGAAATGTTTGACTTTGATGTGGATTTTGTTTATTAACATATTGAAGATTGAGTATATTGTAAATATGACTAGTGAATAAGGTTGATTATATGAATTTGAGAATTGAAGAAGGTTACTGACATGCCACGGATTGGCATGCCAAGCGGAGCAATCACCCAAGTCCAAGCTCGGAATTTTTCTAATATGTTTGTTAATTTTGTAAGAAAATTAATTGAAGAATTATACATTTCTAAGCCAACTTTGGGTGATCAAACAAGGCAAAAACACATGATAATTTGGCATGGAGAAAAGGTAGATTTTCAACCAAAAACCGAGAGCTCCGGAATCAAGCCCGAGAGGGTTTCTCGGGTAATTAATTGAAGTATCACGTTGCATGGCAAGTTGGAGTCCCATGCAAAAGTGATCAAAGGTTCCACGACTCAACTCACCAGAATTTCCATGGATTGAAAGGATTTTATCGCATTTTTAGTTTAATTTTTACGTGAATTTTACGTTGGATATTTGGAGAACCCGAGAGGGTTTCTCGGTTAGGTTTTATTTTGTTTATTTTTGCATGCTTGCGTGGGGTTTTGCATGAGGTATTTTCGGCTAAGAGAAGGGTATTTTGGGCCAAGGAAGAAGGGAAATTGGCTGAGGAGATTCAAGATCACGTGGCTTTCACATTCTTGCAATCTCATTGGTCTAATTTTCCCTCCTTTATTTCAATTTCCAGCATGCAAGTTGCATGCCTTTGGCCCTCAATTTTCCCTCCCTTTTTACCACTCTTTTCAGCAGATAAAACCTCCCACATTGCGTGATTGTAAGGATAATTTGGAATTTGAATTAAAGAAGCTTTTTAGCTCTCCCTTATCGGGCAATTTCCAATTTCCGCCGGCAGCCAGAATTCCTCTGGCCACCGTGGTTCTCTTCAAGATTTCTCCCTCCGAGCTGGAGATCTCTTCTTGCTTCAAAGTCTCCAGCCTTCTTCAAGAACGTAGGGTGAGCTTGAAGTCCATAAGCTCCTTCTTCCATCATTGTTTTCGTTTGATGTTTCATTTCTTCCGCCGGTTATCAATTTCTGGCCACCGCTGACCACTGTTACTGTTCCATTGCATTCCGAGCGATCCATCCACGTGATTTTCTTCATTTTTAGAGGACTATCACCTATCTTCTTCGCAAAGTCCCACTCAAAATTTCAGCCATAAAAGCAATCACATCGTCGAGTTATTGCTGTCCAAATTCCAGTCCCGATTATGGAATTATCAGATTATCGTTTTCCATTTAACCTAACCCGATTCTCCCACTTCCTAAATCTAAACCCCCTCCATTTTGTGTCAGTTACTTAATAATTAGGTAATGTTTAACTTTGATTTGTTTTTTCTATATTCCTAGTTTTATTTTCATTCGAGTATAAACATCTGAATTTCAAGTGATAATAACTGCTTAATATAGTTGATTACATGAATTTGACAACTAGTAAGGTTACTTAATGACTAAGTAATCTTTAAATTTGATGTGTTTCTTCTAACTATTCATGATTTTTATTCATTCAAATATGTGTATGAATTGGGTAACTTTGTTCATTCGATTATGGATAGCTGAATAAGGGTTTAGGGTTCATGATTCATTAAGGTTCAGGGTTCAGAGTTCAGGTTTCAAGTTTCAAGTTTCACGGTTCACGGTTCAGGGTTTTCAAGATTCAGGATTCGGGTTTAGGATTTAGAGTATAACTAGATAACGTTTAACTTTGATAAGTTTTTCTTCATTCCTAATTTTGTTTTATTTGAATATGGACATATGTAAAACCCTGAACCTTGGTACCCTGAACCTAGAATCCTGAACTTAGAACCCTGAACCCTTGAACCCTAAAACCCTTGAACCTAGAACCCTAGACCCTAAAACCCTGGAAGCTTTGAACTTTGAAGCTTGAACCATGAACCCTCAACGCTGAATCCTGAACCCTAGAACTCTTAGCTCTGTACCATGAACCTTGAACCATGAACCCTGAACCCTAAATCCTAAACCCTAAACCTTGAATGCTAGAACTCTGAATCTTGGAACCATAAACCTTAAACCCAGGAATCCTGAAATCTAAACCTTAGAACCCTGAAACCCTAAACCCTGGAACCCATTAACTTTGGAACCATGAACCCTAGAACCCTAAACCTTGAACCCTAAATGTCAGAACATTGAATTCTGAAAACCTTGAACTCTAGAGCCTTGAACCCCTGAACCATAAACTTCAAAACCTTGAACCATAGAACCCTTGAACCCTGAACCTTGGAACTTTGAACACAGAACCCTGAACCCCAAACCTTGGAACCTTAAACCTTTAACACTAGAACCTTGAACCCTGAACCCCAAACCTTGGAACCCTAAATCCTTGAACTATGAACATTGAACCTTGGAATCATGAAACTTGGAATCGTAGAACTTGAACCCTGATCCTTGGAACCCTAGAACCCTTAACCCTGAAATCCTAGAATTCTTGAACCCTAGAACCCTTGAACCTTGGAACCTTTAACCTTAGACCATAGAACTCTTTTAACCCTTAACCCTTAACCTTGAATCCTAGAACCCTTAAACTTTGAACCCATCAATCCTGAACCTTGGAACCCTGAACCCTGAATCCTGAACTTTGGAACCTTGGAACCTTAAACCATAAACTCAAAACCCTAAACCCTGGAACCCATTAACTTTGGAACCATGAACCCTAGAACCCTAAACCTTAAACCCTGAATGTTGGAACCTTGAACTCTGAACCCTGAACCATGAACCCTGAACCATGAACCCTGAACCCTGAACCCTGAACCCTGAACCCTGAACCGTGGAGCCCTGAACCCTAGAACCATAAACCCCAGAACCTTGAACCTTGAACCTTGGACACAGAACCTTGAACCATGAACCCTAGATCCTTAAACCTTTAAAACTGGAACCTTGAACCTTGTACCTTGAACCTTGAACCCTAGAAACCCTAAACTTGAACCCTAAATCCTAGAACTATGAACCATGAACCTCCGAACCCTAAAACTTGGAATCATAGAACTTGAACCTTGAACGTTGGAGTCCTAGAAACCTGAACACTGAAATGCTAGAATCCTTGAACCCTAGAACCCTTAACCCTTGAATCCCGAACCCTTAACCCTTGAATCTTTGTAACCCTAGAATTCTAGAACCATTAAAATGTTGAACCCTGGAACCTTGTAACCCTTAACCTTAGACGATAGAACTCTTTTAACACTGAACCCTTAACCTTGAACCTTGGAACCCTTAAACCCTTAATCTTGGAACCCTGAATCCTAAACTTTGGAACCTTGGAACCCTAAATGTCAAACCATGAATCTTGAATGATGCAGATCAAGTGATGACACAAATCAATACTAAGGAGAAAGACCAATTGCAAGGAATTGGAGGCCCGATGACAAGGTCAATAACTAAGAAAATGCAAGAAGCGTTATGTTGTTTAGTGGAGGAAATTGAAATGAAAGAATCTATTCAATATAAAAACAAAATGCTTATTATGCTAAGTGTTGAAAAATTGATATCAAGCAAGGTGGTCAAGGACACAAGCCCGAGAGCCCAAGCCTAATACAAGATATTGAAGGGACAAAGAAAATAGGAAAGTACATGCAACTTTCCTTAAATCAAATTTTTACTTGACCAGCTAAAATATATTGGCAGATTCGACAATCTTCCCAAAGTTACTGCAAAAAGGTTTCTTCACAAAAGTTGTATATGCTTTCAAGACCTTTTTGGAATGGGATGGATCATAAAAATTGGACGTCGTTTGCTTGGAAAAATATACAACTTACCAAAATAGAAGTGCCCTGCAGCAATTTTGAAAATTCTTTCTTTTATTCTATTATTTAGTTAAGTTTATTAATTACTTTATATTTCATAATTTACTTGTTGTTAGTTTATAAAGTGTGTAGCCTATTTAAAGGCATCCAAGCTATTGTAATAGGGGAGAACCTTTATGATTAATTCACCTTTAGTGTTTTGGAGAGATTTTCTCTTTGGTTTTTTGTGAAGAACTTGATCTTCATCAAGGTAATTCTTGATAGATCAAATTTGATAGCTTTGGTTTTCGACGACAAGTTTGGTCTGGGTCAAGCTCTTTGTTTCATAACTTAGGTTCCATCGACAAGGTTTGATTGGGGTTAAGTTCCTCGTACTTGATTTCAAAGGTGATCCAGGTTTGATATACCCGTGGTTCTCATCATTTGGTATAAGAGCTTTGGCTCCTTTATTCAAGTTTCTATCTTTATTTAAGCTTTCTTATTCTTCCATATTTCCTTATTTCCTATCTTTCTATCTTTTTATAAAAAAAAAAAGCAAAAAAAATCGTATAGAAAAAAAGTGAAAAAAAATATTATGCAAAAAAAAGGGAAAAACATAAGAAAAAAAGTGGAAAAAAGAATGATTTTTTTTTTGCTTATTGTCCTTGTTACTACCATTATTAGAAAAAAAATCACATTACTTCAAAAAGTGCTTACTAACTTCTATCATCAATATTTATTTCAAAGTTATTTCTTTTAAATTTAGTGACTTCAAAGTTATTCCTTGCATTTATTGCTCTTACATCATTAGAGCAATACTTCATTATCATCATTCATCATATACATATGTTTTCCTTGGATCGCATTATTTCTTCAAAATAGTTTGATTTTGATTATCTTAGAAGTTTGAATTTTTGGCTTAAAAGTTTGATCTTGATTGTTTTTACTTGCTGAATATTTCTCCTGAAATGGTTCTTACATATAGAACTAAAAGAAAAAATTGAGAGGAAAAAGGCAAGAGTGTGAGACTATTTCATAAAAGTCATTAATTGAGAGAAATACGAGTATGAGTGACATTGATTGAGTGTAAACAAGTGAGGGAGTGAGTGAGGTCCATTTATTTCCTTATTTATTCGCTAACGGTTTTTTTTGTTTCTTATATCGAGAAATGAGTATGTATGGAAGTCAAATTAATGTTGAGTCTGAGAATGAGAGCAATAGTTACAAAGAGGAGCAGTATTATGGAAATAACCAAGAAGATGGCAACCTAAGTAACATCAAGATGACGATTCCTTCTTTTCATGGTAAAAGTGATCCCGAATTATATTTGGAATGGGTAAAAAAGGTTGATCATATTTTTTATTGTTACAACTATACCGAGGAAAAAAAATCAAATTTGCCTCAATGAAATTCATGGACTATGCAAGTACATGGTGGGATTAACTAGTGAGAATTCGGAGGAGGCACGACGAAGGACCTATTTCCACGTGGGAAGAAATGAAAATATTTATGCATAAGAGATATGTTCCTAGTAATCATCAAGAAATTAAATGTTTTCATTCTCAAGGATTCAGCCACTATGCTTCAAATTGTCCGAATAAAAGAACAATGGTAATACGTGACAATGGAGATATGGAAAGTGAGAACTCAAGTGATGGCGAGATGGCTCCCACTAGAAGATTGTAGCGATGTGGATGTAGAGGAACCCAGGAGAGGTGAACTCTTAGTCACTAGATGCGTGCTTAACATTGAAGCCATGAACAATGAAGATCAAATACAAAGAGAACACATATTTCATACTAGATGTCACGTAAATAACAATGTATGTAGTTTGATAATTAATAGTGGGAGTTGCACTAATGTTGCTAGTACTTTTTTAGTGGAGAAGTTGGGATTGGAAACCAAAAAGCATCAAAATCCGTACAAGCTACAGTGGTTGAGCGATTGCGATGAAGTTAAAGTTACTGAACGAGTTAAAATTTCTATGTCCATTGGAAAATATCGTGATGTGGTTCTTTGTGATTTGGTTCCTATGCAAGCAACACATATTTTATTAGGAAGACTATGGCAATTTGATCAAAAAGCAAAGCATAATGGGTTCAAGAATGAGTATAGCTTTGTTCAAGATGGTAAGACAATCATTCTCAAGCCCACTTAAACCGTGGGAAGCTAGTGAAGATCAAGAGAAAATTCTAAGTGATTTCAAAATGAGAGAAAAGCCAATATGTGAGCAAAATAGTGAAAAAAGAGCAATGAAAGAAAAATAGAGTGTGAGAAAAAACAAGAAAAGAGTGCAAAAAAATGCAAAGAGAGAAAACTAGAGGAGAGTGGGAAAATCAGTAGAATAGCGAGAAAAAAGTGAGGTGAAAAAAGTGATGTTAGCAAGGCAACAAGTACTTGTATTCTTGTACAATGATATTTATCATTCTACTAACGAGCTAACCCTTTTGTTTCCAAGTGTTGTTTCTACTCTTTTAAAAAAATTTGAAGATGTGTTTTCAGAAGAAGTTCCAGAGAAAAATGGTAATTGGAGAATGTGTTGGATTGTCGAGTTATCAACAAGATCACGATAAAGTATCGACATCCTATTCCAAGGTTAGATGACATGCTTGATGAATTGCATGGTTCATGTTTATTTTCAAAAATAGATTTAAAGAATGGATACTACCAAATACAGATGAAAGAAGGGGATGAATGGAAAATCACTTTTAAAAATAAGTATGGTCTCTATGAGTGGTTAGTGATGCCTTTTGGATTATCTAATGCATCAAGTACTTTTATGAGATTAATGAATCATGTGCTTAGAGCTTTTATCGGAAAATTTGTTGTTGTATACTTTGATGATATATTAATATATAGCAAAACCTTAGATTCACATGTTGAACATTTGAATTTGGTTTTTATTGTATTACGAGAAAATCAACTTTATGCTAACTTGAAGAAGTGCACTTTTTGCATAGCTTTGGTTCTTACCGACAAGTTCGATCTGGGTCAGGCTCCTTGTTTGATAACTTAGGTTCCGTCGGCAAGGTTCAATTGGGTCAAGTTTCTCGTACTTGATTCAAAGGTGATTCAGGTATCTTTTTTCCGCATTGTTGAAGGGTCTCGGGTTTGATATACCTGTGGTTCTCATCAATTTTTATTATACACATTGACGTGTATAATGTTAGTTAATGAAAGTGTAAATAATGTATTAAAATAGATATAATTATTTATTACATTAATTGAATCAATTAGTGTCTAACATATGAGGATGTAGAATAAAAAAGTAGATACATACTCTAACTTGTAGAAACCTGTGCAAAAAATTTGTTATGCCATGAGCTGTGAATAGGTTTATATTCTTCATTATAGTTGCTGCATTTATTGTATTTTTTGTACCATAAAAGACTAACCAACCTACTACTTCATTCAATAACAAGTTATAAAAGTTGTACTACCTAACATATTTAAACCTTTAATGATGCTAGATATTTATCCTACTTTAGTAAAAGAACGGTTCCATGCAATTGCATATTAAACGAATATGCCAATATCTGCAAGTTTTCTGTAAAAGATAACAACTCTCTAAACATCATTACCACCACTATCTATTACTTCAAACACTATTAAAATAAACCCTAGCTTCTTACCTCAACATAAAGAAGTTACACCTGAAAGTAGAAAACAAGGAAGCTGTCACAACCTGAATTGGGGCCAAAATGGAAATGCTACCAAATACACTGAGGTTGATTTGAGCTCAAAGACTGACGAATGTAGAAATAAAATTTATCAAACAAGTTAGGATCAAATGAAAATGTCTGAAATTATCACACAATAATAATATTACAAACTATTTAATTTTACGAACTACATAACTAGCAGACACAAGACCTAATCGAAATGAAAGTGAAAAAATACAATAAAAATAGGAAAAAAGGATTGAACAAGAACATATAGAGACACACATGACACAACGCAACAATTTAATTGTTAAATTTAAAAATTTAACATATCCTTAATAATTTACACGAATTTTTTAGAAAGAGTAAGATTTTGTTTATGACACAATGAAAAGACAAAATTAACAGTTATTTTATTGAAAGAATTGAGAGGAGCGATGTGAGGGGTGATGTTTATTTTTGTTCTGGTAATGCTAACATAGTCAGTGATGGGATCAAAGAGTATCGAGCAGTGATGGAAGAAGAGAAGAAGATTGTGAATCGACGGTGATACCATGGAAAACATTAAAGAGCCTCATATTCGGGGTCACATTGGCTTCGTGATAAACTTGATTTAACTTGCAATTTCCTTTCTTTGATACTAAACATTCTTGATGCATATTGATCTATATAACCTTAATTGCTTTATTTGATGTCATAGACATGCATATTACAAATTAGAATTAATTGGAAAATTGATTTATTAAGAAGTCAGATTTTCAAGACTGCGTAGGAATGAAGAGAAATAAGCAGCATTACGGCAGTCAGCAGTCGTTGAGACTCACAGATCACTGGTGATTTGTCCAATTCATCACACGTCTTCATCACTAGTTATATTTGTTGCTATTAGCCTGTCGACAACATAAAAGTACAAAATTCTTGTGTTGGCTGCCGTTTTTGTCTCAATGAAGCAAAGTACCCTGAAAAAATCACACAGACCATCTGACAACATCACCATTGCACGACCGAGGCCAAAATCACTTACCCCATGCTTGCATTACAAACTCATTTTTTACTGGGATGCAGGCTATCAAATCCCAACTCTTAGCCATCATCAACCATACTTTCTAGACGAAGCTGGTGTTGCTTGGAGAGAAGGCAACCAATACGGTGATAAAAGTAGTTTTCTTGCCTTCGCAAAAGGGAGGGAGAAGTTACATTACACACGGTGACTTTCCGACTGACATGTCCAAAAGGCTGTTTAGAGAAGGGATGAGGTCATGAAGAGGATATTGAAACGTCCCATCTTTCTTTATACTTATTATTATTATTATTATTATTTAAAATGTTTTATTTTAACAAAAATGTGTCAATTAATTCATTTACGTTAAAATACAGCGGAAAACTTTATTAAAAGCAAATCCATTTAAATTATAAAACCAACTCACAATTTACATTTCATGTTAAAAAAAACTTAAAGTTTACAAACCATTACAAACACTTATTTTACAAAATACCAAAAGACATTCTTAAAAGCAACTTTCAAAACACATATAAGTTCATTTTTACATGTCACACCACCGGTCAAATTCGCTTAACGATCCCAAGCATCTGCACCAGACATACTCCCTCCATTGCATCAATCTAAGAACCAGGAGTAAACTCCTCACTTTCAATGTCATCACCTACATTACAAAGCTTAATCTAATGAGCTTAAGGCTCAGTAAGTAACATATAGTGTCCTAAACATGAACTACATGACTATGCATTTTATAAAACCATGCAATTTTTCCATATACATTTATTTCATTTCTTTTCACGTATTTACTTTAGTGTGGGCAACACATCGTACAAGGATGAAAGACATCATATGTCCAGGACAGCCAAATTAATGGCAACCGTACAGTCCGCAATATAGGACAGCCAAGTTCAATCCCACCCAGAACATTAAATAATTACGTACATTATGCATTAAATATTGAAAGTATGACGAAATTGAGGATTAGCACCATATGGCCTCCCTCGAGGCAGCTTTACTCAATTTCACCTTCAATACTTAGTTGGGTTACATAATATAAACCATGCATGTAAAACATTTTCGTACTTTAATGAAAACATGATGCATGAACATGGTGACATACGATTCTAGCATACCCTCAAGTAATGACATTAAATTCTAATACAATAAATCAAATAATCAATCAATAACAAACATGCACACAAACAATCCTCAAATGCCTTGAGGTCGGTGTATTGTGCGTTACACCCCAAACATTCCAGTATCGTGCATGATTTATAAAAGTCATATTCTAACTATAACAATTCATACAAATCCTCAAGAACTACTCTTTGTAATGTAGACCTATTGCTAGGCCAAAGACAAGCAATGTTTACTTACCTTAGGTCCTTAGCTTAAACTTGGTCACTTGATAGCTTAAACTCTTCCACTTGATTACTTGGTAACTCTAATACCATAAAAGAAACTCAAATGAGAAATCTCAGAAATGCCCTATTTTTGCAGCAACTTCAAACCTCTGTAACTTGAGTTACACTAATCAATTTAAAGTGATTCAAGCGTCACAATCATCCTTATTATGTCTACGTTAAATAATCTAAAGAGATCAAAGTTAATCCACCACTTGAAGACAACCTAAAATTTTGAATTCCGAAACAACACATAATTGTCCGAAATTTTGTATATCTTGACATAATACATGCAAATCATGCACAATCAACCACTGAAGGCTAATACATCAACTAAAATATCATTTTAGGGTGAGATTGGATACCTTAGAACATAGAACTCCAAATCCCAAACCCCTTGATGGTGGGTTTCTCCTCTCCTTTCTTTCCTTGCTTTTAGGGTAGACTAACTTCACTTTAGGTGCATAAAACTCTTTTCTTCCTTAACTTCTAACCAAAACGTCTCCACAACTCTCAAATATGGAGACAATACAGAGAGGGAGAGAGAATTTTCGTAGCTCAAAGATTGCTGAAGTTGAAGTTTAGCTAGGGTCAAAATAAAAAGGTAAATTATGCAAGGTGGATGTGGAAAGTAAGCACGAGGTGTCATCAATCCATTGCACCTCTTCTATGCTCCTCCTCAAAGTCACCAATCATCTTAAACTAACTTTAATAATATTAATGTTATTTATCCTAATTTTTTTATAAAATTTTGGCTAACTTTTCAACTTAAGTCAGTGAAGGTGTCGACCGCTTAACCAATTTTTTTCACAAAAAGTGCGGTTGATACAGATATAATGTAGATTAAGAAAAGAGGATCATAGAGGCTTAGAGAGAGTTGTGTGCGGATTCCATGAATTTGAGAGTGAAACTATAATACCCAAGACGTTAAAGTATTAGGGCTTTAGTTGAAATTATGCGGTTGATACAAATAATTTTAGTTGATATATTAGAGCTTTAGGCTTAAAGCTTAAGTCATAGGTCTTTTAGCTTAGGGATTAGGGCTTAGTTTTTTGGGTTTAAAGATTGAGGATTAAGGCTTAGGGCTTATGATTTAATGCTTTTCCTCTTAAGGCATAGATCTTAGGGCTTAAGGTTTTGAGATTTAGGATTTCAAGTTTGGGCTTAGGGCCTAATCATAAGGGATATGGTTTATGGGTGAGGGTTTAGGGGTTAGGGTTTAGGGCTTTGCGTTTATGGCTTAGGGCTTAAGGCTTAGCACTTTGTGCTTAGGCTTAAGGGTTTAGGGCATACAACTTAGTTGTTAGGGCATAGGGATTTGGGCTAAGAGATTTTGGATTTCCGCTTGGGGCATAGGGATTATGTCATAAGGCCTAGGGTTTAAAGCATAAAGCTTAGGGCATTGGGCTTTAGGCTTAGGGATTTGGTATTAAAGGATAGGTCTTTGGGCTTTAATCTTAAGTCTTAGGTCTTATCGCCTAGGGATTTATGGTAGGGAGATAGAGCCTAGGGCTTAGGCCTTAGGGTTTAGAGCTTAGGGCTTATTTCTTAGGGCTTATGCCTTAGTTCTTTGGGCTTAGGGCTTAACGCTTGTGGCTTAAGACTTACAACTTTGGGCTTTGGGCTTGGCTTAGACCATAGCGCTTAGGGCATAGCAGTTAGGGCATAAGGCTTTGAGCTTAGGGTTTTGGGTTTTGGGCTTTGGGCTTTAGGCATAAGACTCACGCTTCTGGATTTTTCGAACTGGCACTAGAACCAACGGTTCTGGTTGTTTTTTTGGCTTTACCCCAATTTTATTTTATGTTTAAAAATACAAAATTAAAATATATATTTTTATTATATTTGGGTCAGGATTTAAGTAATTGAGTAGGTTTATAAAATATTTTATTATGGTTTAGGTCATGCTTTACTCAATTTTAGAACTTTTTTGACACATAGTCTCTGTTCCGATTACACAATTTTTTACTCCTAAAAACCAGCATGAGCTCATAAATCATAATTTTTTTTAGAAATTAGAACAAAGAGCAGATTAAAACCTGCATTTCCAGTCCAGTTTACAATTTCGGTTTAGTTTAGGTTCTAGTCTAGTTTTTCTACCTCTATCTTAGGACTTCTAGTTTATGGCTTAGAGCTTAGCGCAAAGGACTTAGTCCTTTGGCCTTATGGCTTAGGCTTTGGGTATTTGAGCATATGGCTAAGGGCTTAGGGCTTCGAGATAATTGATTAGGGCTTACGGTTTTCATCTTAGAGATTAGGGGTTAGAAATTTGAGTTTTAGGATTCGGGCTCAAGGCTTACGGCTTAAGACGTAGCGCTTATAACTTAGACCTTATGGCTTATTACTTAGGGCTTCGGAATTTTGCTTTGGGCTTAGGGTTTAGCGCTAAGGGCATAGTCCTTTGGCCTTAGGGCTTAAGCCTTAGGTCTTATGGCTTGGGGCATAGGTCTTAAGTCATAGGCCATAAGGCTTAGTGCTTTAGGCTTAGGCTTTAAGGCTTCGGATTATAGCTAAGGGCTTAGAGTTTAGTGCTTTAAGTTAAGAACTTAAGGCTTATGGATTTTGACTTTAGATTTGGGTTAGGGCTTAAGGCTTTCGTCTTAGGACTATAAGATTTGGGCTTAGGGCTTTGGGCTTATGAAATAGGTCCTAGGGCTTATAGCTTATGACTTAGGGCTTAATGCTTTGGGCTTAGGACTAAAAGCTTATGATGTGCCAACGGTATCAGACAAAAAAGTAGTGTGAATGCTCATAGATGGTTTCCTCCCAATGTGGGCTGGCAGGTTGCATGCTCACATGTGATTGGAAGAGTTGGAGGTGATAAGGAGGATCAAAGCCTTTCACTAAATGTCTGCAAAGATGGTGGGCTTGCAGAGATTTTGTTGAAATCTGATTGGATAAGGAAAATCTGATAGAAGGCTGGAAGCTTATAAGATTAATGGTTCACCACTCAAAAACGATTTCTTTAGTTCTTTCTTTGACATAGACAAGTTTGTAGTGGCTGCCTTCTCCCTTCTATAACTCTCATCTAATGCCACCTACTTCGGGCTTAAGGGTACGAGTTTCATCAGTCTTCCTTCATGCTTGAATGAATAAAAATTCGTGAAGCCATCAACTTTTCAATCAAATTGCCACGGCCTCCCTAGAAACAAATGACCGGCACTCATAGGCACTACATCACAAAGTACTCGGTCTTTATATCCACCAATAGAAAATTCAATAACAACTTGTTTAGTCACCTTAATGTCTTCTTTATCATTCAACCACTTAAGCAAATACGGTCGAGGGTGTGAAGTGGTTTGCAATTTCAACTTCTCCATCATTTCTAGTTCTTCCTCGGGGCCTTGGGGCTTGAGAAATTTGTCTATTTAACTCCCTTATCTCTCCCATGTATCGCTGGAGAATGGCAGACAAGTCATCAATTTGGGCTTGCAGACTCGGCTCAGCCACTCGACTAGTGGTAGCTTGTGCTTGTTCATTGGTTTCACGGGCTTGTTGGGTATTGGTTGTACTCCTCGTCATCATGATAACACTTAGAGTAGAATATCGCCCTTAAGGCTTATGGATTTTGACTTTTAGATCTGGGTTAGGGCTTTAGGCTTTCGTCTTAGGAATATAAGATTCAGGCTTAGGGCTTTGGGCTTATGAAATAGGTCCTAGGGCTGATAGCTTATTACTTAGCGCTTAGTGCTTTGAGCTTAGGGCTAAAGGCTAATGATGTGCTGACACGGAATAGAGGGGGTTTAGGGTTAGGAAGAGGGAGGATAGTCGGTTAGGGTTTGTAAGGGAGGAATATCCGATATTCCAAAATCAGGACCGGATTTCGGAAGAGGATAACTCGACGATGAGATCGAGTTTATGGCTAACAATTTGATGGAAACTTTGGGGAAGGGTTAAGTAATACACCTCAAAATTTGAAGGCAATCACTGGGGCGGATTGATCAGAAATGAATGGAACACTAACCGGGCTTGGCGGTGGCCGGAAGTGAAGTCCGACCGAAAGAAATGGAATTATCAAACAAAATAAACGATGGAATGAAGAGCTTATGACCTTCAAGCTCACCCTACGTCCTTGAAGAAGGCTGTAGACTTTGAAGCAAAAAGAGATCTCCAGCTCGGAGGGAGAAATCTTGAAGAGAACCCACGGTGGCCGAAGAACTTTCGGCTGCCGGCTAAAAGCGGAAAATGCCCAAGAAGGGAGAGCTAAAAAGCTACTTAATTTCAAATTCCAAATTGAGAATTACAATCATGCAATGGGGGAGGTTTTATCAGCTACGAAGACAGGAAAAATGGAGGGAAAACTAAGGGCCAAAGTCATGCAAAAAGCATGCCGTAAAATGAATAAAAGAAGGGAAAATTTGGACCAATGAGAATTCAAGAACGTGCAAGCCACGTTTCCTTGAATTCCTTCAGCCTAAATTCTTTTCTTTCTTAGCCCTAAATACACTTCTTCCAGCCAAATAAACCCCCATGCAAAACCCCATGCACGACATGAAAAGATCCAAAATAAACCTAGCCGAGAAACCCTCTCGGGTTCTCCAAATGTCCACGTAAAAATTCACATAAAAATTATGCTAAAAATGCAATAAAATTCCTTCAATACTTAGAAAGGTTTATGAGTTGAGTCGTGGGATGATTGAGCACGATTGCATGTGACTCCAACTCGCCATGCAAAGTAAACTTCAATCGGGTTCGGGTGCGGGCTCGAGTCCGGAGGTCTCGGTTTTAGGTTGCAAATTCACCTCTTCACCACGCAAAGTTATCACATGTTTTGGCCTTGTTTGATCCTCCAAAGTTGGCTTAGAAATGTATAATTCTTCAACGAACATATTAGAAAAATCCCGAGCTCGGGCTTGGGTGATTGCTCTACTTGGCATGCCAATCCGTGGCATGTCATCCTCCCCGGGTTCTTGAGAATTTGACCTCAAATCCAGTGGAAATTCATCTCAATATTGTTCATCTTCATCAAATCCAGCAAAGGGAGGATGGTCTTGAACCTTAAATGTGGCTGAAATTCCATAAATGCCGGGTAACTCGAGCTTGCATGCATTAGGGTTGACTTTATTATTCCAAAAATTCTTCACGTTTGAGGCATCCTTAAGAGTGTGCCAGCCTTGAAAAACTTCCATTTTTAATCATAAGATTCTATGTCTTTCACCACAACACCTTTCTTTCCACGGCAAAAATATTCAATAATCCGGTTTGTACTAAACAACCAAATAACTAATTCAACACGAGTTTCATTCTCCCAATTATAAACCATAGTGTTCCCAATATAATCAGCAATATATCCTTCTAAGTATTCACGAGACCAAATATGCATGAGTACCGTAACATCTCCGGAGCTATTAGTTAGCAAGGAAGGGATTACTAACCAATCATGGTGGGTTCACGTAGCTGTCTTTTTAAACGCCCCTTGCGCATCTTGAAGCAAATATATTCCATGGAAGTATTCTATTAAGGATTCCAAGAACCTCATCCAATGATCATAGTTAGCTACTTCTTTCTCCTTGGTTCTTTTGATGAGTGGCCCGTAGACTCCTTTACTACAATTACCAAATTGTTCCTCATTGCTTGAATAATTCTCCATATTAAGAAGACCATAATTCTTCTTCATTAAGCTCAATTCAGATTTGTAGATTTCCTTCATACAATCATAAACAAAGTAATTAGTAAAGAGTTCGGGTAAAGAGACTAACCACCTTGAGAGTATTTTGGAAATCACAACACATATGACTTTTTGATTCTTCATCACGAGTGTTCCTTCTTTAGTAGGCAAGGATCCCTCCTTGATCATAATCAAGTTATTCTTAGATAAATTCTCCTTCCTTGTGACCTCATCTTTGGCCACTTGTTCGGGTTCAAGGGGAATTAGCTTGATGGATCGTCCACC
>QAOC01044657.1:185391-236336 GCA_003255005.1 Begonia fuchsioides
TATCCTTCTTTTGCAGCCAAGGTTGAACGAAAGGAATCTTTTTCTCCACCTTTGTATTAGGCTTAAAAGGAGTAATAGCCTTAGGACTTGCTCGGCTCACTATTTCCTTGCCCTTTCTTTTTATTTGCCTCTCCACTTTCAAGGCAATTTGTATAACCGCATCCATAGAGTCGATCGGTTGCAATTCCACAATATCACTAATATCTCGGTGTAAGCCTCTAATAAATCGAGCTATAATTTGTTCCTCTGGTTCTTGTAAGTCACATCTAATTTGGAGAGTCTCAAATTTGGTAAGATATTCTTCCACCGAGAGAGATTCTTGCTTAAGAGATTGTAAATGAAGAAATAGCTCTTGTTTGTAATGAGTCGGTACAAATCTTCTCCTCATAATTGATTTCATCATTTTCCAACTATTAATACTTTCTTCACCATCACGTCTTCTCTGAATTTTCAAATTATCCCACCATAGACTAGCATATCCCGTAAGTTCCAATGAAACAAGTTGTAATTTAAACTTCTCGGAATAGTTATAGCATTCAAAGATCTTATCAACTCTTTCCATCAAATCAATAAACAAATCACCATTGCAAGATCCATTGAAAGGAGGAATGGATACCTTAATATGCCTCATATCATCATCTCTACAGTTGAGATCATGTAAACCATATTCTTCATGATCCGACTCTTCAGACTTAAACTCTCGAGATCTTCTCGAGCCGTGATTCGGCATTCTCCTTGGTGGTTGGTTCGGAGTAGTCCTCAAAGAAGGAGAAATGTGCTCCAACTTTTGTAACACCGTATCAAATCTTTTATTGAGCTCATCAATTCATCCTTGAAGGCTGGATTCCGGAAGATTTGGATTCGGATGTGGATGAGATGGACTAACCGGGTGGCTAGGATCAATCGGATCCCGGTTTGGTTTGTAATGGGAACCACTCCTTCAAACTTAAAATCACACAAAAACAGAGGTAAAGAGGAAGGTGGGAGGGATTTATGGCTCTGATACCAAATGACACGGAATGGAGGGGGTTTAGATTTTAGGAAGTGGGAGAATCGGGTTAGGTTAAATTGAAGCAAGAAGAGATCTCCAGCTCGGAGGGAGAAATCTTGAAGAGAACCCATGGTGGCCGAAGAACTTTCGGATGCCGCCTGAAAGTGGAAAATGCCCGAGAAGGGAGAGCTAAAAAGCTACTTAACTTCAAATTCCAAATTTAGAATTACATTCATGCAATGGGGGAGGTTTTATCAGCTACGAAGAGAGGGAAAATGGATGGAAAACTAAGGGCCAAAGTCATGCAAAAAGCATGCTGTAATATGAATAAAAGGAGGGAAAATTTGGACCAATGAGAATTCAAGAACGTGCAAGCCACGTTTCCTTGAAATCCTTCAGCCTAAATTCCTTTCTTTCTTTGTCCTAAATACACTTCTTCCAGCCAAATAAACCCACATGCAAAACCCCATGCACGACATGCCAAGATCAAAAATAAACCTAGCCGAGAAACCCTCTCGGGTTCTGCAAATTTCCACGTAAAAATTCAAGTAAAAATTATCTTAAAAATGCTATAAAACTCCTTCAATCCTTAGAAAGGTTGATGAGTTGAGTCGTGGGATGATTGAGTACAATTGCATGTGACTCCAACTCGCCATGCAAAGTAAACTTCAATCGGGTTCAGGTGCGGGCTCGAGTCCAGCAGTGTCGGTTTTAGGTTGCAAATTCACCTCTTCACCACGCCAAGTTATCACATGTTTTGGCCTTGTTTGATCCTCCAAAGTTTGTTTAGAAATGTATAATTCTTCAATTAATTTTCCTGCAACATTAACAAACATATTAAAAAAATTCTGAGCTCAGGCTCGGTTGATTGCTCTACTTGGCATGCCAATTTGTGGCATGTCATGTGCCAACGGTATCGGACGACACAACACGAACGTTGTGGAGTTGATAAAACGAAGAACAAACTCTACAATCTTACGCTTGTATCCCTATTTCACAACTAGCAACAAGATAATAAAACTTACAAACACACGGATATTACTCACCGGGTGAAATGCAATACTGTTTGGAGGATTCCTCAACACACTAAAAGCAGAAAATGCTCTGGATATTATATGTTCAACAACCCCTTACAAAATGAGCTAAGGAAGGCTTATATAGCCTCTGAATTATAGCCATCACGTTTTTGCTTCAATTCTAGTTAAAACATGTTAACAAAAAGTATGCTGCAAAGTATTTTTCAGATGAAAAAGTAGTGTGAATGCTCATAGATGGTTTCCTCCCATTGTGGGCTGGCAGGTTGCATGGTCACATGTGATTGGAAGAGTTGGAGGTGATGAAAGCCTTTCACTAAATGGCGGCAAAGATGGTGGGCTTGTAGGGATTTTTTTGAAATCTGATTGGATGAGGAAAATGTGATAAAAGGCTGAAAGCTTATCAAGGGATGGCTGAATTTTAATGTGAAAAATGGATTGGATAGAAGGGAACAAAAAGGAGACTTGCAAGCTTCCATCTGATTGGCTAAAAAAGGAGGTAAGTTGGTAACACTAAAATAGTGGCTGCAAAAGAGATTGTGCGACCCCAGAATAAGCTATCCACCTCATGTTTGGTCTTAAAACATGGTGGATAACAAAAAGATGTGTGAGTTGTCATCAAGGGTAGATTAGTTCGATCGCCATTGTGCTCGATATTTCGATGGCTTTGCTGGACCAATTATCTTGCTGCCAAGTAATCAAATGGTATGGAAATTCCTCGTCCTTTGGGGTAGCTTCTTCATCTCCTACATTCTCCAAATATTTACCTACAAAATAAGCAAACAAGTTAGTCAATTTGCGAGTCTGGCTCCTTGTGATGATTCTTCTAGGGTCCTCTTCAATTTGTGCCAACAGTGGCAGATCAGCTTAGTGGTTAGGGCTTAGCAATCTAACCTTTAGGATTTTAGCTTTGGGTTTACAGCTTAGGTTATAAGGCTTAAGGTTTAAGGTTTTGGTCTTAGGGCATCAAGCTTAGAGCTTATGATTTAGGGCTTTGGACTTTGAGCATAAGAATTTAGGCATAGGGCTTCGGGCTTTGGGCTTTAGGCATTTGTCTTTGGGGTTTTCTATTAGAGCTTAGGGCATTGGGATTTGGGCTTTTGGTCTTAGTGCTTAGGGCTTAGCTTTTAGGGATTAGATTTTAGGGCTTTTGGCTTAAGGCTTATGGCTTAGCGCACATGGCTTTTGACTTAGAGCTTAGGACTAAGGGCTTAAGGCATTAGAATTTGCTCTTAAAACTTAAGGTTTTGGGCTTTAGGCTTGACTCAGGGCTCTCGGCTTAGGGCATAGGTCTTAAGGATTATGGCTCAGGGCTTAGGCCATAAGACTTTGGGCTTAGGGCTTAGGCATTTGGAATGTGAGATTTGGTCTTCTGGCTTAGAGCTTAGAGCATAGTGCTTAGGGATTATAGCTTAGGGCTTAAGGCTCATGGAGTTGGAATTTAGGCTTAGGGCTTAGAGCTTAGACCTTAGGGTTTAGGAATTTGGGCTTAGGGCTTCTAGCTTAGGCCTTAGGACTTAGGGCTTAGGGCTTAGGGCTTAGGGCTAAGAGGATAGAGTTATGGCTTTGGGATTTTGGCTTAGGGCATAGGTCTTACAGATTATGGCTCACAGCTTAGGGCATACATCTTAGGCATTATGGCTTAAGGCTTAGTGCATATGACATTAGGCTTAGGACTTAGGACATTTAGGCTTAGGGCTTCGGCATTTGCGTTGTGGCTTTGGTCTTCAGGCTTAGGGCACAATACTTTAGGATTTTGGCTCATGGCTTCAAGCTTAGTGCTTTGGGCTTATGGATTCTAGCTTTTGTCTAAGGTCTTAGGTCTTAGGTCTTAAGACTATGGCTTTGGTTTAGGGCTTAGGGATAAGAGTTGAGGGCTTATGGCTTATAACTTTGTGCTTTGGGCTTTGTGCTTAGGGTATAGGCTTCGTTCTTAGGCATAAGGCATAAGGCATAAGGCTTACAACTAAGGGCGTAATGTAGGGCTTAGGGCAAAGAGCATAATGCAGGGCTTAGCTTAGGGCATAGGTCTTTCGTCTTAGGACTTAGGGCTAAGTTTTTTGGGATTAAGGATTAAGGCTTTGGCCTTTAAGCTTAAGACTTACGGATTTAGGCTTTAGCCTTAAGCCTTAGGGACAAGCGCTTTATGCTTAGGGCTTAGAACTTTGAGCTTAGGGCTTAGTGTTTTGGGCTTAATGCTTATGCCTTAGACATAGGGGTTACGACTTAGGGCTTAGTACTTAGTGTTTTGGGTTTAATGCTTATGCCTTAGACATAGGGGTTACAACTTAGGGCTTAGTAATTTGTTATTTTGGCATAAGGCTTAGGGCTTTTAGCTTAAGGCTATGGGCTAAGAGCTTAAGGCTATGGGCTAAGAGCTTAAGGCTTAGGGCTTAGGGCTTAGGGCTATGGGCTAAGGGCTTAGGGCTTAGGGCTTAGTGCTTAGGGCTTAGAGCTATGGGCTATGGGCTAAGGGCTTAGGGCTTAGCACTTTGGGCTTAATGATATACCTTAGTCATAGAGGTTACGACTTAGGGCTTAGGCCTTTGTTATTTGGTGTAGGGCTTTGAACTCAAGCTTTGGGCTTAGGACTTAGGACTTAGGGCTTTAGGATTTGGGCTTAAGGCTAAGGGCTTAGGGATTAGGGCTTAAGGCTTAGGACTTAGGGCTTAGGGATTAGGCCTTAAGGCTTAGGGCTTAGGGCTTAGGGATTTTGACTTTGGTCTTAGGCCCTAGCACTGAAGGCTTGCTACTTTGAGCTTAGGGTTAGTGATGCGGACATCAAGCAATATTTAAAAGAGATGACGGAGGAAAGCAAAGCTATGATAGGGCCAATGACTCAGGCTCGGGCAAAGAAATTTAAAGATCAAATAAGTTTATACACTAAGGATTTTCTTAGTTGTCAGCCCGCACACGATCCATCCACCATCAAGATGGAGTTTTCACAATTATTGAAGTACACAAGTAATTAACTTGTATTAATATTTACATGTCAATATGTGAATTATTCCACAAGTTCCACTAGTGAAAGGAGGTAGGAGCTGAGGTTGTAAACTTCTACACCTCACTCATTTGTGGTAGGTAGGGTAGGTGGGAGTTTACAAGATAAGAAACTTGAACACCTCACACTTTTGGTAGGTATGCTGTAGTATAAAAGGAGGTGAACTTGTACATTTGGGACAACTTGAATTGAATGAAAGTGTTATCCTTTGTGAGAGATCTACTCCCAATTAACAAGCATCGTTCGGTCTTTCATCGGTAATTCCAGCAATGTTATTTTCTGACTTATCAAGCAAAATGCCTCTGTTTGTGGCGTCTTCCCCAACCAAGGTTCTTCGTCGCGTCATTGTTTTGTGTCTGTAGCTTTCTAAGCTAAGGTTCAAATACTCGTCGGCTTTGGGTCAAGGTTTCATACTTATCTTTTCTTTATTTCAACTCAATATTCGATCAGTGATCAATTCTATTCCGGAAAGGATCATATCATCTGGTATCAGAGCTTTGTTCTCTTAGTTTTAAAAAAAAATCATAAATTTTGTGCTACTTTTAAAGTTTGCAGGAGCCAAGTAAAAAAAAAACGTGAATTATCATCTAAGACTTGCAATATCCTGCAATTGTGGTATCGTTTGATCAAAAGATTAGACTCCTCTATAAAAGCCTTGAAATCATTTTGGGCTATATTTGCTCTGCTGTGCATCATCTAAAACTTTTGATTATTTGTTATTCTATCCAAGCTGGTAATTGTGCTTTGTTGTTCTTTGTTTCCTGTTTTTTTTTTGTTTTATTTGTTTTCCTGTCTTGTTTTTGAAGTTGCTTCTTGCCGTGTCTTTTTTTATTGTTTCCTTCATTTTCTTTTCTTTTGTCTTGAATATTTCATTTATTTTCCTATTGGTAAGTCGGTGAAACGATGCTTCATAGTACCGTACAGCTGTTGCAGAAAAATAACTTGGGAAAAGCGAGTGGAAAAGGCAAGAGAGGTGAGATTGTTAGAAAAAAAAAGCCAATTAAATAGAGTGAAACACGAGGGAAAAACTTGAGCGTCATTATCCGAACGAAAAACGTAAGGGAGTGCAATTGAGGTCATTTTACATTATATTATCTAACGTTTTTGTGCAGGTTACTCAACCTTAAACCATGTCAAATTCGGAGAACACTCCACCACCACAGGGCATTAAAAATCTTCAATTTCAAGTGTTGATGGCTGAAATGAAGAAAATGATGAGAGATGAACTAGGCCGTATAAACGAGCGACTGGATACTGTTGAAGAAAATGCTAGGAGACAACAACCGCAACATTTACATATCAACCGAAATAGAAACAATTTGAATCCACATCGAAGAGAAAGAAATGAGTTTGGAGATATGAATCGTGAGCGAGAAGATGATGAGTCAGAAGACGATATTAGGAGGAATGAAAGAATTCCTAGAAACCGGATGGATGATAGTTTAAACAATATCAAAATACAGATTCCTTCTTTTCAAGGAAAGAATGATCCGGATTCCTTCCTTCTCACTTGATCTTCAAAGAAACAAAATCAAGTGAGAGAATAGAAAAGAGAGAAAAACAGAGTGAGAAAAAAGAAGAAATCGAGAGAGAAAAAGAAAGAGAGAAGCTGTGTGAAAAAAGAAAGAGGAAGAGAAAGAAGAGGTAGAGAAGAAAAGAAGAGAAATGAAAATGAGAGAGAAAAAGAAAAAGAAAGAGGGAGAGAACAAATTTCTTTATGAAAGCGAGTCAAGTGAGCAAAGCCCACTCGAATGGGATTTCAATGATTCTTTTGTTGCACAAGCAACAAACCTTGTTGACTAACACCCCTAATTGTGCCAAGTTTTGTGCAAACTCTTTTGCTGGAATTTCAAGACGTGGTGGCAGAAGAAATACCGGGAGAATTACCACCGATACGAGGTATTAAAAATCAAATTGATTTTGTACTAGGGGCTACTTTACCAAATCTCCCAGCTTATCATAGTAGCCCAGAGGAAACTAAAGAACTCCAATGACAAGTTGATGAGGAACTCGTAAAAGGTTACATCAGGGAGAGCCTAAGTCCCTGCGGAGTTCCAGTGCTACTAGTTCCTAAGAAAGATGGAGCATCGAGGATGTGCATTGATAGTCAAGCAATCAATAACATCATGGTAAAGTATTGGTTTCCTATTCCTCATTTGGATGACATGTTAGATGAACAACATGGAGCATGTTTATTTTCATAAATAGATTTCAAAAGTGGATATCATCAAATTCGCATGAAAGAAGGTGATGAGTGGAAAACGGCATATAAGACAAAACATGGATTGTACGAGTGGTTAGTTATGCCATTTGGCTTGACAAACACTCCTAGTACATTCATGAGGTTGATGAATCATGTTTTATGCCCATTTTTAGGAAGATTTGTTGTTGTTTACTTTGATGATATATTGATTTACAGTAAATGCATTGAAGATCATATTTTACATTTGAAAGAAGTATTTTTGGTACTTAGGGGAGAGAAACTATATGCTAACCTAAACAATTGCACCTTTGTCACCGATCATGTTGTGTTCTTCGGTTTTGTTGTTAGTAATCAAGGAGTACAGGTTGACCAAGAGAAAGTTACTGCAATTCAAGATTGGCCAACACCCACCAACGCAAATCAAGTCCATAGCTTTCATGGACTAGCAAGTTTCCACCGCCGTTTTGTTAAGATTTTAGCAACATTGTTGCCCCACTCACCGAGGTAATAAAAACGAATGTTTGTTTTAAGTGGACAGAGCTCAAGAAGAGGCGTTCCAGAAGATCAAACAAAGGTTGAAAAATCCACCTTTGTTGGCATTACCAAACTTTGAGAAGCCCTTTGAAGTTCAGTGTGATGCATCTGGTGTGGGGATCAGAGCAGTTCTAATGCAAGATAATCATTTGATCGCCTATTTTAGTTAAAAGTTAGGAGGAGCAAACCTTAACTATCCAACTTATGATAAAGAATTGTATGCATTGGTCAGGGCTTTGAAAACTTGGCAACACTACTTACTAGCGAGGGAATTCATCGTTAGAACAGATCATGACTCTCTTAAGTTCCTAAAAGGCCAGCACAAGCTAAACAAACGTCATGCTCGATGGATGGAGTTCTTAAAACCATTTCCATAGGTCATCCAATACAAGAGAGGCAAGGAGAATGTGGGTAGCTGATGCCCTTTCTCGCAAGTACGTTCTCATTTCTACTCTAAGTACTAGGTTACTTGGTTTTGAACTTATCAAAGATTTATACCTAGGCGATACCGACTTTGGAGAGTTGTTTAATGCTTGTGAAAATTATGCTTATGGAGAGTTCTATAAGCATGATGGCTACTTATTTAAAAGAGATAAATTGTGTGCCCCTAGATGTTCTATTAGAGAACTTTTGGTGAGAGAAGCACATGGAGGAGGTCTTATGGGTCATTTTGGGATAGCCAAGACCTTGGGTGTTATCTAAGAGTATTTTTACTGGCCACATTTGAAAAAGGATGTCAAAAGAATTTGTAATAGATATGTAACATGTAAACAATCCAAATCTAGGATCCAAGCCCATGATTTGTACACACCATTACCCATTCCCGATGCACCTTGGGTAGATATTTCAATGGATTTTATACTATGATTGCCGAAAAGTAAAAGGGGGTAGTTGTAAGGATCCAAAATTTTAAATCTTGAATTTTAAGGAAATTTTTTTGCAAAGTTTGACTAATCAATTGTCGTATACGGAACGTAAATTTTTCGTATATGCCACGTACGAAGACTTGGTCAAACTAATTAAATTGGCATATCTTGGGACAAAATCGAACTACGATTTTTGAATGTGATGTAAAAGATGATTTTACGAAATCAGTGGACACATAATCATACTGAAATTTTTAGTGAAACGACGGGAATCAAACGAAAATTGAAAACGTTACATTTAATATAATATAATACTATTAATTATAATATTAATTTATATTAAATAAAAAGAAAGAATAAGATATCTTCTTCTTCAGACAACCCCGACACCGAGAGTGAAACCAGAGAGGGTGTAACAACCCTCGTTTTGTTTTATTATTATTCTCTTTTAAGGAATTGTGACTTTAAGACGAAGGCGATTAAAACCTTTTTATGAAAAATGCTTAAACGTTAGAGTATTAAAGTATTGTGGCTATTAGCAAATTAGTAGGCTGAAGGTGATGAGGAAAATAATGTTTAAGAAGTATGTGGGATGATGTTATTCAGAAAGGTTGGAAAATTACATAGGTTCGGTCGACACAATTTGCAGTCTGTCGACATAGAATAGCTTTTGGGAGTTTATTCGGTCGACCGCATGGTCAAGCGGTCGACACCTTCAAGTTCGGTCGACATAATAGACGAGCGGTCGAAATAGCATAACTTTCAGGAATTCATTATGTCGACATAAGTCGACTTATGTCGACATAAGTTGGATAAGTCAGCAAAATCAGCAGAATTCTGATTGGTGGACATAAAAGGAAAATTGATTTTAATTGATAAAGGGCTTTAAGTGGGTCTTGGCTGGCATTTCTCCCTCCCAACCACGATCTCCTTCCCCCTTTTCTCCCTAGGGTTCGTGCTCTAAATCAAAGGAGGGTGAGATTGAGATAGAGGAGAAGTTTTGTGAGGAAAAGAGTGAAAAAGTGAGTGACTTCAAGAGAAGTGAAGTGAAGAGCTTTGATATTTCGTGGAGGCTGAAGCTCAAGGTATTTTCATATCCTTTAAAGTTCTTGTAGGTTCAATAATGATAAAAGGATGATGTTGGTTGAAGTAGTAGATAAAAATGAAGGAGTTTGTGTCAAGTGTTTCGAAATTAGTTATTTACGTACAGGGTTAGGGTTTTTGGATTTTCGGTCGACTTTCTTTACGAATCTGAGTTTATGTCCTTCACAAGAGTTATAGTATACCTTTAGAGTAATCTATAGCCATTGGAATAACTTGATTCGGAGTTATGTAGGAAACGATATGGACGTCGCAAGTTGGTAGATAGAAACTGGGAGAGCACCGATCGACACATGATCGACCGGTCGACACAAAATAACTCTCTGTAAATGGTTCGGTCGACTGGTTGACCAAGCAGTCGACATAATATGTTAAGTTATGTCGACACATATAGGTTTATGTCGACCTAATCACTGTTCAAACAGTGAATGCCTTCTATTTTGTCCACGTAAGTCAACATACGTTAGTTTTCTGAATTTGGTGTCTTCTAAGAAGTTATAGTGGACTCCTTAAGGAACAATTTGACTTGTTAAGTATCACAAATAGATCAATATAGAGAGAGTTATGAATTTTGGAAGTTATAGTGAAAATAGTTACTCATGGTGTAAAACTTATTCGAATGGTTTGACAATATAGGTTCTCAAGCTTCTAGTGTGCATTGCCAAGTTGAAACCAAAGATATCAAAACTCAAAGTAAGTATGTGTTGTATGTTTTTGGCCTATTAGAGGTCTACATTGCAAAGGTTACGTATTTTATGACTTTTAATTGATGGCACCAATTTCAAGTCATTTGAGGATTTGTTGTGTGCCTTGTATTGATTGATTGATAAGTTTTATGAGTTTTCTTTATGGAGATGTTTATATGACTTTTAATGGATTAGTTTAGATGTTCTTGTATTAAGGATATGATTGTATGTTATATGTTATGTACATCATGCATCATGCATCATGTTTTCTACGAATGAATTTTTATGCATGAAAACTACGAATTATGATGAGTAAATCATAGGGGGATGGCGGATTGAGTGTTAGGTTGCCCACGGGGGTCTTTGATGTCTACATTCATCCCCGCAATATCTCTATTGATTCAATGAAGATACGTAAGATGTAGGAGGATAAAGACGCCCTCGACAAATGTTATGGGTCTAGTGCTCCCGTGAACTCAATGGAGTTGTGCGGTAGGTCGTTATCCCCTAACGATATGCAGGAGAATAAAGACGCCCTCAGCAATGGTTATGGGTCTAGTGCTACCGTGAGCTCAATGGAGTTGTGCGGTAGGTCGTTATCTCCTAACGATGTATGTAACTCCTAAGATCAAGTTTTGTGAATGGTCGTCATATGGGGGGCGGATCCACACCATTAAAATGAAATGTTTTGCATCGTTTTCAAATCATGTCATGTAATGCATCATTCATGTTTTATTTACACTACTTACTGAGCTTTAAGCTCATTAGTTAGACTTTGCAATGTAGGTGAGGGTTTGAATGTTGAAGAAATTTTACATGATGATTGATCAAAGAAAGAGGAGGAGAGCGTCTACCGTGAAGCCTTGCCGTTGTTAAGCGAGATTTTGACCGGTAGAGTAAGCTCACTAAAATACATGTATTTTGAAAAGGATTTATAAAATGGTTATTTTGAACTACAAATATGTAACGTTTGTACATTTTTATATTTACAAAAGGTGACTTATGTTTAACGACTTATGAACGTATGATTTGAAAAAGGTTAGCTTCCGCTATGTATGTATGAGAATATATGTATAGATTTGATAAAAGAATTTTCAATGAAAAGCTTTTTATGTTAAAAAAAAAATGGGATGTTACAGAGGGAGAGAGATCCGTCTGGCGAACGACGTCCATTCGACAAGATCTGAGAAAAACCGAGAGTTTGGAGTAACTTTTGTAAAGCAGTTTCGAAGGTAGGTTTGTATTTTGTGAGAGATCTGAGAAAAACCGAGAGTTTGGAGTTTTCGTTTTGGTTTTTCAAATCTTGGTTTTTCTCGCAATTCTTGGTAAGGTTGAGTCTGTCTCGTTGATATGAGTATTTTGGTGTAAATTTCATCGAGAACGGAGGCCGGAATCGGCGTCCGTGACGGACCGTCACCGGCCGGCAAACAGGCGCGTCGGGTCAACCCGGGCCGGGTCGGACTGACTAGACCCAGAAGTTTACCAGTCAATGGTTGACTATTGATCGGGTCAACGGTCTGGCTGGACCGGTTCAACCTGAACAGGTTCAGTCTGAACCAGTCCGACTGAACCGGACCCGTGGGTCCTGAGGGCCGTTTTGGCCCGTTTTTTATGTCTTTTTGCTCGGTTTTCATTTCTCTTCTCTTATACACTGTATATGAGATATTACAGAGTAGTTTAACGACATTGAACCGAGCGCAGAGCGGGAGAAAAAGATTAAAAAGGAGAAAGCACCCGTCAGGAGAGGTAAGTTATTCGTATTTTCTGCATTAAACCTAGATGCATGGTTTAAAATTGATAATAACCATATTTTGGTGGTTGACACCCAAATTGACGGGGCTTGGTCGCCCGCACGTCAGTTTTCAAGTATTAATATGTAGTTTAATTTAAACAAATTAAACTGCATATGTTTATAATCTAGATAGGGCATGATTTATATTGCTGGTTGGCTTGATTTAAAAGATTGATATTTTATTTTTTTGCCTATCTGAATGGGAATGGATATTGAATTGGGTTGATTTGGATTTCCATGATTATAAAAACTGAATTTGGTTTTATAAAATGTGGATTTTGTTTCAATACGATCAGCCCCATTCGTTTGGTCAAGGTGAGGCGTGGCCCCTTCTGTTCGAAGTTGGTGTGGCTCTGTAGGGAGGTTGGCCCCATTCGTTTGGTCAAGGTGAGGTTTGGCCGCTTCCGTTCGGAGTTGCTGTGGTCGACCTGTGTCATATCACACGATGTGATATGGGTGGGTGATGGGGCGGTGATGATACGTTCCCTGGGTGCCCTTGATACCCCTAAACCTTGCCAGGGTTACTGCATGCGTGCATGGTACAATGACCGGGATCAGAACCATCTTAGCAGATTGCCCTTGATTCCCAGCTGGCTGTGTGCCGTTGTGGTTCGACCCGGGTAGCTAATAGTTGGGTTCCTGATTGGCATCGGGTTACGGTAGCTTGGGTCCGGGAGGCCTTTAAACCTTGCCAGGGTTACTGCATGTGGCCATTGTGGTTTGATCTGGGGTGGTTAAGGTTGGTACCCAAAGAGGACCAGCACCGGGTTTCTTTCTGACTCATGATATTGTGAGCCGTTTGTCCATCTTTCTATGGTGTGCCGAGGTGGTCCTTTTGTGACACTCTTTTTTCACTGGTACTTGATGTTTTACATGGCTGTAGGGGTACTTTGTAGTATAGTCACCTACGTACGTGACGAGTTTTGTAAATACCTCACAGGGGTCCGATGGGCAAGATTTTTCCCAAGGGGGATGAATTTGTTTTATTGGGCTCGTGGAGCCGAGATTTTAATGGTGAATTATGAATGACTTTGATTGAGTTTCAAAATGCATGCATCATATAGAATAGATCGTGATTTATGGAAAAAGAGTTAAAATTTAAGTTTTAACCGGAACGCATTAAATATAGGTAACTTATGAGTTTTTCACTCACAAAATCGACAATATTTTTTATACCATGCTAGCAGTCGATTTTGGAACTGGTGGAGATTTCTTGGAAGAATCTCTTTATTTTCTCTTTTGTTGGAAATTGGTAAGGATTGTGAGTGAACATACTTGAATAATATTTCTTTCGATTTTGTTGTATAATGATTTATTTATGCTATGACTTAGAACACTTTGGATGAATAGACCCGGGGTATTTTGGTAAGAGAAATTTCTGCAAATTTTAATAGCCTTTTGGTCAGATTTTTGGCTTTGGGCTTTGGGCTTATGGCATAGGTCTTAGGGCTTAGGGCTTATGGCATAGGTCCTAGGGCTTAGAGCTTAGTGATTTGGGCTTAAGGCTCAAGGCTTAGGGGTTCAGGCTTACTGTTTATGGCTTAGCACTATAGGCTTTTGGATTTGGGATCTCGGCTTAGGGCTTAGATTATAAGGCTTAGGGCCTAGGCTTAAGAGTTAGGACTTTGGGTTGATGGCATAAAGCTTAGAGCTTATGGCTTAGGGCTTAAAGAATAAGACTTTGGGGTTAGGGCTTCAGTCTTTGGGCTTAAGGATTAAGGCTTAGGGCTTAAGGAGTTAGACCTTTAGGCTAAGGGCGTTGGGCGTTGGGCTTTCCCATTAGGGCTTTGGGCTTGGGGCTTATGCCTGAGGCATATGGATAAAGGCTTAAGACTTACGGCTAAGGGATTTTGGATCTGGGCTTAGGTCTTAAAGCTTAGGGCTTTGGGCTTAGGGCTTTAGGCTTTAGGCTTTGGGATTTGGACTTTAGGCTTTGGACTTTGGGCTGGGCTTAGGGCTTAGGGCATAGGGCTTAGGCTTTAAGGCTTAGGGCTTAGGGCTTAGCGGTAAAATGTTAGGAATGATTTAGGGCTTTTAGCTTTTGTATATATACTTTGGGCTTTAGGCTTTGGGCTTCAAGCTCAAGACTTAAGGATTAGATATAGGAATTTGGTTTAGGGCTTAGTGCTTATGGTACAAATCTTAGGGTTTTGGACTTAGTGTTTAGGGCTTAGAACTTAGTGCATAGGGCTTACAACTTAGTGCTTAGGGCTTAATGCTTTGCGCTTAGAGCATAAGCATAGAGCTTAGGTCTTAAGGCTTATGGCTTAAAGTTCTAGGCTTTGGGGTTTGGGCGTTGGGTTTAGGGTCTAAGCATAACAGTCATGGTCTAATTCTTAGGGCTGAGGGCTTTGTTATTTAGGATTTTGGCTTAGGGCTTAGAGACATCAGCTTAGGGCATTGCGCCTTGGACTTAGGGCATAGATCTTAGGGGATAAGACTTTTAGCTTAGGGCTTAGGGGTTAGATCTTTGGGAGTAGGGCTTTGGGATTAGTGTTATGGCTTAAGGTTGAAGGCTTAAGGCTTTGGCTTAGGAGACAGGTTATAAGACTTAGGGCTTTTTCTTTTTGGCTTACAGTTTAGGCTTGCAACTAAGGACATTGGGGTTTTAGCTTAGGGCTTAGCATTGGCTTTTGGCTTTTGGCTTTTGGCTTTTGGGTTTTAGGGCTTAGGGCTTTTGGCCTTTGGATTTTTGCCTAAAGTGTATTGCTTAGGGCTTAGTGC
This sequence comes from Begonia fuchsioides, assembly GCA_003255005.1. Classification (NCBI taxonomy): domain Eukaryota; kingdom Viridiplantae; phylum Streptophyta; class Magnoliopsida; order Cucurbitales; family Begoniaceae; genus Begonia; species Begonia fuchsioides. Next base: position 200,324 of record QAOC01044657.1, read on the forward strand.
TTAGTGCATATGCCATAGGGCTTTGGGTTTTAAGGTTATCGCTTAGGCTAAAGGCTTAAGGGTTTGGGCTAAGGGCAATGGTTTTGGGTTGTGGCCTTAAGGCTTAGGGTTTTGGCCTCTGAGCTTTGGGCTTTAGGCTTAGGGCTAACGACGTAGAGGTTAGGGCTTACATCTTTGAGGTTTAGGTTTAGGGTTTATTCTTCAAGATTAAGGGCCTAGGGCTTAGTACTTTGGGTTAGCTAGTACCCCCTTAATTGGTTTCGTGGTGGACCATTTCACTCTATTTTATTATATATGCTTAGTGAAAAGAATGTATTTTGATATACCTAGGACATGGATTCTATATGAACCAATGGATTGTGACAAGTCGTAGTCTTAGAGCTTATTGCGTAGGGGTAAGGATTAAGGCTTAGGGCTTATAGCTTACGACATAGGGCATAGGGCTTATGGCTTAGGGCGTAGCGCTTTGAGTTTTGGGCTTAAGGCTCATGGCTTTGGGCTCAAGGAAAAGGTCTTAGGACTTAGATCTTTGGCTTAAAGCTTGCGGGTTAGGACTTAGAGCTTAAGTCTTAGAGATTTAGGGTTTGGGCCTAGGGCTTAGGGCTTTGCGATTAGGGCTAAGGGCTTATGGCTTAAAAAGTATGGCTTAAAGCTTAGGGCTTAGGGCTTAGGGCTTAGGACTAAGGGCTTAGTACTTTGGGCCAAGGGATTAAGGCTTATGTTTAAGTCTTAGGGCAAAAGGTTTAGGGCTTTGGAATTTTTGCAATAGACTTAGGGCTTAGAGCTTAGTGCTTAGGGCCTAGTGCTTAGGGCTAAGGGCTTAGGCCTTAGGGCTTATGGTATAGGGCTTTGGGCTTTGCACTTTAGGCTTTAAGGTTAGGGCTTAGGCCTAAGGGCTTAAGACTTTTAGCTTTGGCCTTTGAGCTTTGCGTTCTTAGCTTAGGCATATGGCTTAGGGGTTTGTGATTATGGGTTAGGGCCTACTATATTGGGCATATCATTTATGACTTAAGGCTTAGGGCATCAAAGTTAGGGCTTACAAATTAGTGTTAGGGCTTAAGGATAAAGGGCATAAAGCTTTAGGCTTAGAGCTTAGTGCTTTTGCCTTAGGGTTTGAGGCTTAGGACTTAGGTTTTAGTGCTTAGGACTTATGGCTAAGGGGTTAGGGCTTAGAGCTTAAGCCTTACGACATACAGTCCAGGGCTTAAGGCGTAGGGCGTAAGGCTTCAAGCTTAGGGCACTAGGCTTTGGGCTTTAGGCTTTGAGATTATGGTTTGAGGGCTATGGCTTATGGCCTTTGGCTTAAGGCTTATGGCTCAGGGCTTTAGGCTTTGGGCTTTGGGATTTGAGATATAGGATTTGAGATTTAGACTTTGGACTTAGGGAATAAGGCTTAGGCCTTAGGCCTTTGGCATAGGTGTTACGTCATAAGGGTTAGGGATTCGAGCTTTTGGCTTAGGGATTTTGAGTTAAGGCTTAAGGCTTATGGCTTAGGGCTTAGGGCTTAGGTCTTTATGATTTAGGCTTAAGAATGAGTTGCCTTGTGAGTGTGGAGTTTCAACAACTTTCAATGCCCAAGATCTATCACCTTATGAGGAGGATGATGACAAAGATTTGGAGGAGACCAACCTTTTGGATTTGAGGACAAATCATCAAACACTTGGGGAGGATGATGTGCCTCAAGGTGCAATTACACGGTCAAGAGCCAAGACTTTTAACTAACAAGCTTGTTCTTTTTGCAGCAAAATATATGGAGCATAATATGGAGACGAACCCTTCAATTATGAACATGGAGCTTCCTAAGCATGTACTACATTGAGACTTAGCTAAATAAGTTACTTGAATAAGCCACTCTTGAAGAAGCAACCCCAGAAGTTGAATAATAAAGATATGTTTTTAATTAGCATGATATATTATTATTCTGTAATGTTTCATTTGCTGAAGTCATAATTAGTTTGCAATGTTTCCAAAAGATATCACTTTGGTGACTTTTGAAACATTGTAACCCTGTAAAAGTTGTGTTTTTGAAGAGTTGTCTCTTTTCAAAGATTGTTTCTTTCTTTTATATGTATTTACAGAGCTGTAACTTTGAAGAGTTGTCTCTCTTCAAAGGTTGTGTCTTTCCTTTATATCTATTTACATAGTTATAACTTTGAAGAGTTGTCTCTCTTCAAAGGTTGTCTTTCTTTTATATCTATTTACAGAGTTGTAACTTTGAAGAGTTGTCTCTCTTCAAAGGTTGTATATTTTCTTTAGAGTCACAAATTAATGCCTTTAGGAGTCTATATATATATAAGGCATTGAATCTGTAATGATTTATTGAGTGATTGTTGTTGATTGTGATTTTCACAGATTATTAAATCAGACAAGTGCATCAACCATTGATTGTTTATTCCTATTGGTGAGTCATATCTGAGGGTATTCATCATTTGTGTTCTTGCAGCAAATCTTGGTGAGTCATATCTAAGAGTTGTTATTTCTTTTCATATTGTCATCTCATTCATCGTTTTATTCATCATTTCCATCTTCAATTTCGTGCCTCAAGTAACACAAATCACTTAGTCAACAAGACCAAGTGATACTTTAATTTTTTCCGCGCACATTCTTTTGTTTTCACGAAGTCAAGGCGTGTTAGGTTTAAGGTTTAGAGCTTAGAGCTTAGAGTTTAGGGCTAAGGCCTTAGGAATAAAGGCTTTTTTGCTTTAGGCTTTGGGCATATTGCTTAGGGCGTTTGGCTTAGGGCGTAAGGCTCAGGGTTTGGCCTTAGCTTGAGGCTTAAGGCTTAAGGGATATGGCATTGGGGTTTAGACTTTGGGATTAGGGCTTAGAGTTTAAAGCTTTAGGATTTTAACTTTGGGATTCAGAATTTAGGCTTTAGGCTTTAGGCTTTGGGCTTTAGGCTTTGGGCTTAGGGTTATGAGCTTAAGGCTTTGGGATTAGGGCTTAGTTGTTTTGCTTTGGCTTTAAGCTTAGGACTTGAGGCTATGGACTTAGGGTTTGGGCTAGGACTTAGGCAATCGGGAGTCGGGCCTTGGAGTTACGGTTTAAGGCTTAGTAGTTAGGCTTTTGTTCTAAGGGGCTTCAGGCTAAGGGGTTTCGGGCTTTAAGAATAGGGCTTTCGCCTTATGGCTTAGAACTTTTAGATACTCTTGGATAGGACTTTGGGCTAAGGGCTTAGCACTTTGAGCTTAGGGGGCTCTAAGACTAGGTCTTAGGGCTTTAAGCTTAGAGCTTTCTGCTTAAGTATTAGGGCTTTGTGGATAGGACTTACGACAAGGTCTTACCATTAAGGGTTTAAGGTTTAGAATTAGGGCTTAAGGCATAGGGCTCATGGCTTTGGTTTAATGGCAAAAGGATTAATCTTTTATGATTTCAGCTTTGGGCTTAGGGCTTAAGGCTTGGCCTTGAGGCTTAGAGTTTAAGACATACAGATTTGAGCTTAGGGCTTAGGAAAGAAAGATTAGTGCTTAGGGCTCAGGCCTTAAGGCTTAGGATCAAGACTTAAGGCTTTGTGCTTATGGCGTATGGCTTAGGGCTTAGTGCTTTGGTCTTGGGCCCAGGCCCTAGGCTTTAGGCTTTAAGCTGACAACTTTTACTTTATAGCTTATGGCTTTGGGCTTTTGGATTTTAGCTTTAGGCACAAGACTTAGGGTTGAGGGCTCAGGGCTTATGGTTTAGGGCTTTGGGCTTAAGGCCTATCGATTAGGTCTTACGACTTAGTGTTTTGGGCTTTGGATTTGGGCTTTAGGGTTACTTTAAGAAATTAAGATTAAAGGCTATTGGCCAAGGCCTTGGGGCTTAATGCTTTGGGCTCTAGGTTTTGTGATTGTGGCTTAGGGTTAAGAGCCTAGGTCTTAGGGCTAAAGGCTTTGGGCTTTGGGCTTAGGGCTAAGTGTCACACCCCGAATCTTTAAAACCATTTTGAAAACAGCGGTAAAATTTTTCTTTTTGTACATACACTTGAAATACTTGACTTGAAAACTTAGCAGAAGCGTAATACTTTAAACGTTGAGCTAATGGACCCATACATGTGTAAAACACCATTTCATCAATATAGGTTAAAGGTAACTTTACGCAAAATAGTAATTTTCATTCATTTAAAACGCTTGACATAATTGTTCAAGACTTTAACAAAAGGCTTCACCAATATTATTCAAAAATATCGTAAAGCATCTAACTAGTTTTGCGATAAAACATCAAATACGTTGAAACCATTTTCTTTTCCTTCCCCACGGGTCGTTGCTTGGTTTCGTAAACAGCCCGCTTCAAAACAGCTTCATCTACATGTCATGACACGTGATGAGGACTAAATTCCTAATCCCTAGCTTCGTCCCCTACATCACAAAGCTTGACTAGTGAGCCTAAGGCTCACTAAGAAATCATAATGTCCTACGTGCCTGGTATGCTCATGATATGCTTAAAACATATTTTTTTTTCGTAAATCGTGTCTTTTTCAAATCATTTTGGGGTGAGGATCCGTGTGCCATACCACGACCATCCTCAAAACGTCATTCCATTTTTAGAGTGAAGATCCGTGTCCCATACCACGACCATCCTCAAAACTTAACTTGATACATGTTTCCATGACATCGCATAAAGGGGAAATGCATCATTCTCTTAACTTGATAACTTTATAGCTTGATAGAGAGTTAGCACCTACGGGGTCCTCTCATAATATAATAGCTTGATAAAGAGTTAGCATCTACGGGGTCCTCTCATAACTTGATGCTTGATAACTTGACCTTCATGTGATGAATTGTGACATTTTGAATGCATGCTTGATAAACATTTTTCTTGAAATATCATGCATGAATGAGATGACATGCAAAACTTGACAACTTGACTTAATTCATGCATTCTTGATAACTTAAGAAATCATGCTTTGCTTAACAACTTAACATAAATCACACATAAACACATACGTCTCCCAAATGCACTTAAACTTTATCTCTTAACATACTTTTCAAGCTTTACGTATTTAGGCGTTACTTATAGCATACACATCACAATTCAATGTCACACAAACACCAATCACACCCATATTGTTGGGCCGGTGCACGGTGCAATGCACCCCAAACAGATTTCATACATACATAACTATAACGTATTCATTACATGCTTAATAATGTAACATTTTAATATTTCTCAATCATTCAATCACATCAACCTCAGTCCTACTCTTTGTGATGTAGGCCCCGAAGGGAAAAACACATGCAATGAGTTCTTACCTTTGTAGCTAGATTGAGTTGATCCACTGGAGTCCCCTTTTTAATCCAATTGATGACCTAAACATATAGATCATATAAGGATCAGAAATTGCATAAAGTCTTAACTTTTTATTCCAACTTCAAATGACTATAACTTCCTCGATAATGATCCATTTATGATGATTAGGGTGTCAAATCGTTCCTTAAGGAGTCCACTATAACTTCTTAGAAGACACCAAATTCAGAAAACTAAAGCATGTTGACTTATGTGGACAAAACAGAGGATATTCACTGTTTGAACCCTGAATCGGTCAACCCAACCTGTAAGGGGTCGACCCATGTCGACAAAATAGAGACAGTTTGTTCGTTTTTTTTATAAGTAAGTGGATAAAGAAAGAAGAGAAAGATACAAGAGACCTGAGAAAATGAGGAGGAAACCACAGGATGGAGACTCATCCAACAAAGAATTGGGAATGCCAGAACAAAGAAACAACATAAGAATTGGAGAGCCGCAGAAGGAGACCGGGACGACCAAAACAACAAATGTAGTCATAGCAACAAAAGGCCAGAAGACTACAAAATAACCAAAAAGCAGAAGACCGAAGCATCAAGACTAGAACCAAACAAAGCAGAAAGAGAGGCGCAGGAAAATCCAGCAATGAGAGAGATAGCAGAAGAAGGCCATCCTAATCAGGGAAGAGCAGGCAGATCCTCCAGAGTAGAGGGAGCAGATTCAACTCTAGAAGAGAGGGCGAGGAAGACCTGGAAAAGTATTTTAAAAACCTTTCTCTCAATATAATCAGCAACCTGACCCGGGTGAGCATGAGAGGACTCCAAATATCTGGAGTTTCTAGCTGCCCATATGTAATAAACCCAGGCGGCAAGGAGAACCGGTCGACCCAAGCTATAAGGGGTCGACCGCAGCTCTTCCCAGTTTCTATACGGTGACTTACGACATCCATAACGTTTTACACATAGCTTAGAATTAAGTGATTTCAACGGCTATAAATCACTCTAAGAGTTTACTCTAACTCTTATGAAGAAAACAAACTCCAATTCGTAACAAATATCGACCGAATCTCCAAAACTATAACTTTGTACATAATTGACCTATTTTCTAACAATCTACATGAAATCCTCCATTTTTATCCATCAATTCAACCAACACCATCCTATTATCCTTATTGAATCTAAGATAACTTTAAAGGATAGAAAAATACCTTGAACTTCAATCTCGGCAAAGCTTCAGAGTTTTCCTCCTCTCCTCTGAGATAATTTACTTTCTCACTCTTTTAAAACACTTACTCTTTTAAATGATGAAATTTTAAAGAAAACCATGCTTCCTCAACCAAACTCGAGTCTTGTCTAAGCTAGCATAGTCTTCATCTTGGTCTCGTGACACTCAAATCCTTTTTCCTAATCATGCATATTGATCCCTGAGTTTTTGTAACATATTTGGATCATATAATTCGTTTCTCTAGTGTTATCTAATATGGGGTAATTTACACTTCTCATCATACCTCACATTAATAAAGGTTGTACTAATTGTAGCTTAGTAGTAATGAGTGTAAGTAAAATTCGCTAATGGCAACGACTTGCTCTATGACACTTTGAAACTTGAACATTCATGCTTTCACCGTGTCTTCAAAATTTGGGTTGTCCTTTTGATTCGTCTTCCAGTTCGGGGATGAACCGTCATTCATATTTCTAAACTTTTCTCATGGTCTTTCCAAAACAATGGGGATTGAGATTCTGACTAATCTTACTATCTTTTAGATGTGCAACTTCACATACTCGTCCAAAACGTTTGAATCATTCAACTTGTTACGTCCATAAAACTACTGGTGCATTTGTTACTCTAACAAATATCTTCCAAAGACTCATAGTGTTTATATTCTTCATGAATGTCATCTTGAAATATCGTCCATTTTGATCGAACAAGTTGTCAATCTCTGATGACATACACTTATTCCTTATCGGTAGCTTACTTAATTTCCCTGTTCCTTGAATCTGTTCTTGGTAGTTACTTTTTCACTTAGGAATAGTTTCTCATTAGTCGCCCTATTCTCTTTGCATTTAATAAATCGTCATGTGCCGATAACACATTTTCAAAAATGCCTCCTCTAAGTCTATGACATAACTTGGCTTGAGAAGAACCTTAAACTTACTTTTTGCTTTACCTTCTTTCAGTTTATTCTCATTTGATCATTTTCGTTCTTCTCAGCGGTTGTCATTCTTTACTTGATTGAGGTATTATTGGTTCAGAGAATTTCTTGTCAGAGATTTCTTATACCTCATAAGCCACATCTAAATTTTCAAGATTCTTGGCCACCACATTAGCATGATTAACGTTCTTGGTACTAGCTACTTTCTCTCCCCTATAAGTTTCCAACTTTAGACCGTAAATATACTAGTACACTTAAAATTTTTTCTTTACTCATCTAAGTGTGGGGAAAATTTTGATAAACCTCAAAACGCCTGCTAGATATAATTGTCCCTTACCTCCTTAACTAGTTCTTCTCAAAACCCTTATTCAATTTTCTAGATTTATGAGACTCACCCTACTTGATACTCTAGGCATATTTTAATTACTTTTTGTCTTTTGCAAGATATCTTCTCATACCTAGAGATTGGGAATAGATTACTAACTAGTGGGTGGCACTAGAGTCAATTAATGTATAAGTATATACTTCATTATTAACTGGAAGCGTACCTGACATCACCACGGACTGTTCCATATCTTTGGGCTCGATCATCGTGGACACTTGGGGTTTCGCCATCAATTTTTGTTGTTCTTCCTTTAATTGGGGACATTCTCTCACTTTGTGCCCCATTTCCTTGCACTTGTAACACTGTCCAGTACCGGCGAGACACTGTCTGAAGTGCCTTTTTCCACATCACGAGCAGACACTACATTGAGAGGAGCCTTGTATTCACTTTCCTGCACCCATTTCCAATTCATCTTGGTTTGCCCTTTTTTTTTTGTGGTCTCTGTGATTCCAACTGAGAAATCTTTCTTATCTGTTCCTCAGCCTGGGTTCGAGTAGTTGACTGGCTATCAAGAATGGTTGGGCAAAGGTGATCCAAACCTTCATTACTTGGTTCAATTTGATCATTCTTCTTTTCCCCCGCCAGAGCAACCCTTTCTCTATATTCTTTTCTACTCTGAAATTGGTGACCTACCAAGTTCTTCAACCTATTGATGACACTTTCATCCACTTGACTAGTTTCGTTATCCACTGATTTTCTTCTATTTAATCCTAGAGTTAAACAGACAATACACATAAACAATGTAATAAAAAAATTCTCAAACACACTTGCAGTGGCTAGAGTCTTCAAGCGGATGTTTACGAAATCAAGCAGTCTGCAGAACCGTGTTTAAAACCTGGTCCGCTCTGATACCATATTTGTCACACCCCGAATCTTTAAAACCCTTTTGAAAACAGCGGTAAAATTTTTCTTTTTTTACATACACTTGAAATACTTGACTTGAAAACTTAGCGGAAGCGTAATACTTTAAACGTTGAGCTAATGAACCCATACATGTGTAAACCACAATTTCATCAATATAGGTTAAAGGTAACTTTACGCAAAATAGTAATTTTCATTCATTTAAAATGCTTGACATAATTGTTCAAGACTTTAACAAAAGGCTTCACCAATATTATTCAAAATATCGTAAAGAATCTAACTAGTTTTGCGATAAAACATCAAATACGTTGAAACCATTTGTTTTCCTTCCCCACGGGTCGTTGCTTAGTTTCGTAAACAGCACGCTTCAAAACAGCTTCATCGATATGTCATGACACGTGATGAGGACTAAATTCCTCATCCCGAGCTTCGTCCCCTACATCACAAAGCTTAACTAGTGAGCCTAAGGCCAGTAAGAAATCATAATGTCCTACGTGCCTAGTATGCTCATGATATGCTTAAAATATGTTTTTTTTCGTAAAACGTGTCTTTTTCAAATCATTTTGGGGTGAGGATCTTTGTTCCATACCATGAGCATCCTCAAAACGTCATTTCGTTTTCAGAGTGAAGATCTGTGTCTCATACCACGACCATCCTCAAGAAATCATGCATTCTTGATAACTTAAGAAATCATGCTTTGCTTAACAACTTAACGTAAATCACACATAAACACATACGTCTCCCAAATGCACTTAAATTTATTTCTTAACATACTTTTCATGCTTTACGTATTTAGGCGTTACTTATAGCATACACATCACAATTCAATGTCACACAAACACCAATCACACCATATTGTTGGGCCGGTGCACGGTGCGATGCACCCCAAAAAGATTTCATACATACATAACTATAATGTATTCATTACATGCTTAATAATTTAACATTTTAACATTTCTCAACCATTCAATCACATCAGCTCAGTCCTACTCTTTGTGATGTAGGCCCCGAAGGGCAAAACACATGCAATGAGTTCTTACCTTTGTAGCTAGATTGAGTTGATCCACTGGAGTCCCCTTTTTAATCCAATTAATGACCTAAACATATAGATCATATAAGGATCAGAAATTGCATAAAGTCTTAACTTTTTATTCCAACTTCAAAAGACTATAACTTCCTCATTAATGATCTATTTTTGATGATTAAGTTGTCAAATCGTTCCTTAAGGAGTCCACTATAACTTTTTAGAAGACACCAAATTCAGAAAACTAAAGATATCGACTTATGTGGACAAAACAGAGGGCATTCACTGTTTGAACCCCGAATTGGTCAACCCAACCTGTAAGGGGTCGACCCTTGTTGACAAAACAGAGACCGTGTCGACCGCAGCTCTTTCCAGTTTCTGTACGGTGACTTGCGACGTCCATAACATTTTCCACATAGCTTTGAATTGAGTGATTCAAACTGCTATAAATCACTCTAAGAGTTTACTCTAGCTCTTATGAAGGAAACAAACTCAAATTCGTAACAAATATCGACCGAATCTACAAAACTCTAACTTTTTACATAATTGACTGGTTTTCTAACAATCTACATGAAATCCTCCATTTTTATCCATCAATTCAACCAACACCATCCTATTATCCTTACTGAATCTAAGAAAACTTTAAAGGATAGAAAAATACATTGAACTTCAATCTCGACGAAGCTTCAGAGTTTTCCTCCTCTCTTCTGAGATAATTTACTTTCTCACTCTTTTTCTCTTATCAAGACGTGAGAACTCTAACTATGAGTAAATAGGGAGAAGAAGCCATAGTGGTAGGGAAATGGCAGACCATGCCATTTTATCTCTTAATTAAAAAAAATCAACCTGTCCTTTAAGTCCATCCGTCAGGATTCTCCACATTTTGGTTGACTTTTCAACTCAAATCGGGAATGTCTCGACCGCTCGTCTATTGTGTAGGCTGAAAGTATTCCCGAGAGTGACTTGTGTCGACCGCTTGGTCCTGGGGTTGACCAAAATTGTTCCAAGGGGATATATTGTGTCGACCCCTCCTCAATCCTTGGGTCGACCGAAAGTATTCAATTGTGTCGACCCCTTTTAAATCCTGGGGTCGACCGAAAGTGTTCAATTGTGTCGACCCCTTCTCAATCTTTGGGTCGACCGAAAGTGTTCAATTGGGTCGACCCTTTCTCAATCCTGGGGTCGACAAAAATATTCAATTGTGTCGACCCCTCCTATTGTGTCAACCCCTCCTCAATCCGGGGTCCACCGAAAGTCTTCCAAAACACTTAGAAGATTTTCTAACTTTTCTGAATAACATCATTACTTATACCCCCTTAAACCTTATTTTTTTTTCATCACCTTCAACCTACTAAATTGCTAACATCCACAATACTTAAATTCCTCAATAACTACCCAGCATTCATGAAATAACTCTCAAACATTTACATCTTAAAGTCACAAAATTCTAAAATAAAAATCAGGGTTGTTACACTAAGGGCATTGGGCTATATGATCAGGACTTAAGGCTTAGAGATTTGGGCTTTTGCATAAGGGGGCTTAGGGCTTAGGGCATACATATTAAGACTGGGCTTAGGGCTTTGTACATAAGGCTTTGGGTTTGGGCTCATGGCTTAAGACTTCGGGCTTAGGACTTAGCGCCTAGGACTAAGGGCTGATATTATAGGTGTTTTGGATTAGGGCTTATGATGTGCCCGAGAACCCCCACCCACCAGACGGCATGGTGTCCCGCAGCCGTGCAAGGCGGGTTTCTAATTGTTTGTTGATTTTGCAGGGACAATATTACCTCTAAGAGTCCTCTTAGATGCTCCCACTTCTATTGACAAAGAGCTCCCCAAGAATTGCCTACAATGGGAGCTTGAAGTGAGGGTGACAACCACCGAAGTACCAAAGGCTCCTGCTTCCGAAGCATCCTACCCGAGGGTGCGCCAAGTCGTGACCTAGTGGATTGCTCTCTTTTGGCATTCTTCATTCTAGCTTGAGAATATTATAGCAAGGGGAGGGCTACTTGGTCATCACGTGGTCAAATATATATATATATATGCTTTATGTAGTTTAAAGTTGTAGCCAATCATTTGTGGGTTGTAGTTTTAACTTGGTGTTGGTTCGGTTTGGCTAACTCAAGTTCCATCTTATTGGGACTTAGGGAAAACCTATTTTTTTCCTAAGTAAATTTGTGATTTGTAATGCAACTTTGTCGTGGTTCAGGGCCAAGAGTTGCTAGAATAGGAGGCAAGTTGTTGGTGGGCCCTATGTCCACCAAACTCCTATTTTAGCCACTCATTAGTTCCTAAAATAGGCTAGTGTCTAATTTTGTCTTTTGTTGTAAGTTGTGAGGGTATGAAACTCTTCCCTCGCGTATTTTTTTGGCAGAAAATGTTTGTTGAAAAAAAACTTGAAGCTTGAAGCTCCATTTTCTCTCTCGGCGGTTTGTCCAAATCAGTGAGTAATATCTGGTTTGAGCGATCTCCAAGGGCGGTGAAGTTGTGCTAGCAGCCTCCAGCCTTGGTCCGGCATTCCTCCATCTTGCATGGACTCAGGTTACTTCCGGAATTCCCATAGCTTTCATCCATAACCGGCCATTTGGCCATTTGTGTCTGTTTGTTGCAAATCTGTCCACCCGAGAACCCTCAAAGGACCTCAACTTATGTTCTGTGTCCATTTTCGTTTCACTTGTGCGATTCTGCCCATTTTTTACTGAGATCTTCCTCTCTTCTTGTGTGAAGTTTTCCTTCAAATTTCGTTTGCACAGCTCTTCCCAATCGGGAGTTGTGCATTAACCAACCTACCTCATTTCCTGCCATAGTGGGCACTGTTTTGGGGTTTGACTGTACACTGAAAAGTGTCAATGTGCTAACTTAAAATCCCCACGTGCGTTTGGTCTGAAATTTGGGACTAGATTGAGTTTAATACTTGAACTTAATGACCCCCAAGTTTCGGACTTAAAAACCCGTATGCAATTGAAGTTGTGACAGAGCCAACACCCTCCCCTATTTCTTGGTTTTTCCTCTCGGGTTGGGCTTTGGCCGTGGCTGTTTGTCCCTCTCCTTTCCCGAACACCTCCACCACTCTCGGAGCGTGTCAGCTTAGGGCTTAGGGATTTAGAGCTTAGGGCTTAGGTATTAGAGCTAATGTAATAAAACTTACAACTGAGTTCTTAAGGATTAGGGTTAGGGCTTTGAATTGGGTCTTCATGCTTATGTATAAGGAACTAAGGTTTATGGCTTTTTGCTGAGGGCTTAGGGTTTAATATTTTAGGCTTTGGGCTTAGTGCTTCAGGCTAGAGCTCAGGCTCAAGGCTTAGGGCTTAAGCTCAAGATTTAGGGCTTAGGACATACAAATTAAAATTAGGGCTTGTGGCTTCAGGCTAAAGGCCTATGACTTAAGGCATGTTGTTTTGGGCTTAAGCCTTAGTGCTTTGGGCTTTAAGCTTTGGGGTTAGGGCTTATTGCTTAAGGCTTAAGGTTAGGGCTTAGGACTTAGGGGTTGGGGCTTAGAGCTTAGGAATTAGGGGTTAGGGCTTAGAGCTTAGGGTTAGAGTTAGGGTTTAGGGCTAAGTGTTTTTCATTTTTTTATTAAGGCTTTAGGCTTAGGGCTTAGGTATAATGGCTTAGGTCATACAACTTAGGGTTTAGGGCTTTGGATTTGGGCTTGAAGCTTAGTGCTAAGGAAGTAAGATTTAGGGCTTTGGGCTAAGGTCTTATAGCCTAATTCCTTAGGCTTCTGATGTGGTAATGGAATGGTGGTTGGGTCGGTTAAGGAGAAATAGAGAGGGAAAAGAGGGGGAAAACGGGAAAGGTTGGCTCGGATGAAGAAAAAAAGGATCCAATGTCTCTGGCCATATCTCCGGCGGCATACGGGGTTAGAACCTGAAATTTGATGGGAAGGTAGAAGGGGGTCAGAGGGTTTATGGGTCAAAATATCACGGTAAATGGATGAGGGAATCCGAAGATATGCATAAAATGGCTAGAGTGATAAAAAATGAGCTCTCGAGAAAGGAATATCGGAAAGTGGTAAACAGAGGGATAAACCCGAACGGAGGAGAAGCTTTGGGGTTCACACCCTTGCCTTGGATTCCACTTGAACGTGGTTGAAGGAGTGTGGTATGGCTTAGCTAACTCAAGCTTGAATGGCAGCCAAAACCGGAGTGCAGCTCTCGGTTGTTTCCGGATGTAACTCACCGGAAAACCCGAGTCTCGGAGGAGGAACCACCAAGGAAAATGAGATACAAATGAAATCTTTAATTTTCAAACTTCACTGCCTACAACTGAGCTCAAAGAGAGCTTAAAATCATCCCCAATTTTGGGAGGGAGGACTCCCGAAATGATTCAAAATCTGCTTTACCCGAAATGGCAAAACAAAGTAGAAAAAAACAGCTAGGTGGTCCTCTAGGGAGTTACTCGAAAAGGAGGCACCAAGGCTGACCATGGTCCCCCCCCTTCAACACCCCCATCTGAAGCACAAAAAGGGGCCTTCACCTGGCTAACCCTTCAGCAAAATAACACCCTAATACTAACCTAAACATTCCAGCTAAAACTACTCGACAATTGTTCAATCCAACAAAACGATACAACTAAATGACATCATAAAAATGGGCCTTCATCCCTCCATGTGGACTTCGGATGATGAAGAACTTGAGTGACACGGAATGGAGGGGGTTTAGGAAGTGGGAGAATCGGGTAAGGTTATATGGAAAAACAATAATCTGATAATTCAAGAATCGGGACTAAAATTTGCACGGTGATAACTCAACGATAAGATCGAGTTTCAGGATGAAATTTTGAGTGGAACTCTTGGAAGAAGATAGGTGATAGTCCTCCAAAAATGAAGGGAATCACGTTGATGGATCGGTCGGAATGTAATGGAACAGTAACAATTCTCAGCGGTGGCCAGAAATTGACAACTGGCGGAAGAAAAGAAATAACAAACGAAATCAACGATGGAAGAAGGAGCTTATGGACTTCAAGCTCACCCTATGACCTTGAGGAAGGCTGGAGACTATGGAGAACCCCAGCTCGGAGGAGCGAACCCTTGAAGAACCCACGGTGGCCGTAGTAACTTCTGGCTGCCTGCTGAAAGTGGAAAATGCCCGATGAAGGGAGAGATGAAAAGCTACTAAAATTCAAATTCCAAATTATCCTTACAATCATGCAACGGGGGAGGTTTTATCTGTTGAGAAGAGTGGGAAAAAGGGAGGGAAAATGAGGGCCAAAGGCATGCAACTTGCATGCTGGAAATTGAAAAAAAGGAGGGAAAATTTGACATGATATGGATGACCCTAAAATTATCTTGCGATAAATTTTTATCTAATATGTTTGCTAATTTTTTAGCTCCCTATTTCATTGAAGAATTCAACTTTGGTCGGCTCCAAGCCTTCACCAAATTGGAGTAAAAACTTGGCCCAAGAGCCATTTGTAGGAAATGAGAAATTAGAGGACAACCAAGGTGGATATGGAGCAGCCCAATCCTTCACTTTTGAAGTCAAGCCATGACCCAAGTGGCCCTTGAAGGAGGGAGAATGTTCCCTTGGAAAAATTAAATGTAACACTCAGATTTAGGGTTTTATTTTTGCACAAAACTTTATATTTTGTTAATGGCCATTTGAGGCCATTTTAGGGCACCAAGTTGGATGCCTTTTGGTGGAGATGGGACCACATGCTAGTGGTCCAAGCAACAAAACATGGGGACAACATTTGGATCCGGCACAATTGGACCTCCGACGCTTCCTCAGCCGTTTTGACAGCCGTCCTCAACTCTGATAAAAATAATGTCTTCATAAGAAATGTAGCTAACTTCCATAGATTTCCATAGAGTTGTCTAACATTAAATTTGGACACCGGTTGCTTAGTCAACCGAAGCGATTACAGAGAGTCCAATGCAAGAAAGTTACCCGGGAAGAACACTTTCCCCCTTTTGAAGCCCACAACCTTCAAGACATTGGTCCAAGCCCAATTCTAAGGGATAATGACGCCTTAATCACAGCCTTTTGAATGTGTTTGCTTTTGTTTGAGCTTTTACAAACCTTCTTTTAGGATTAGGGTTTTGAAGATGGGTTTCCCATGGGTAAACCGTGGGTTTCATGGGTTTTGTGGGTTTTATGGGTTTCGTGGGTTTTATCTTTGTAGCTTGCATCTCTCTCTTAACTTGGATGGCTGAAGATCTCCAAGGTGAACGTTGGAGACAAGCTTTGGGGACCATTGTACTTTGTCCGTCCAAATCGGGTAGGTTTTAGGTGGTGGTCCTTCCCCTTGCCTTTTGTGTTTTGTACCAAATCGGGTAGGTTGTGTTTTGACCATCCGATTAGCCCTTCTCTCTCTCAGATTTTGAGGGAGTTTTAAGTCCTATTTTGAGGCATTTTGGAGTGGTTTTTGGTGAATGAAAATCGTGCTTCTTGCATAATTCCTTGGCTGTGTTTTCTGGCACCCAAGACTCGGCCCTCCGGTGAGTAATATCTGGTGACTTCCGAGAGTTCTCTCCTTGGTGTTCGCTTCCCTTCCGAGCTAGGGTTAGCTAAGCCATGCTTCATATCTCCAGCCATGCCCCGTGGTCTCTAGGGTGAGTATGCAATCCATAAGCTCTTCCTCCATCCCAGTTCTTTCCCAAGTTTCCGATGATCCCCTCCTTTCCACTTTTCTGGCAAGCTCTTTGAGCAGTCCCCATTGCCCTCTGCATAACGTCCGATTCCCTTGACATTTAACCCTCATTTTTGGAGGATAAACTCTTCTTTCTTCCCTCGACAAAACCTTAAAATCTCAGTTCCAAAGTCCGTATGCAACCGGAGATCCACTCCACTCATTAATGCCCATTTCCAGCCCTCTTTCCTTGTTTATTCTCACCCGATAACCATTTTATTCCACATTCCCCTACGTGAATCGTGTCTAAATTGGACCAATGAGATTGCAAGAATGTGAAAGCCACGTGATCTTGAATCTCCTCAGCCAATTTTCCCTTCTTCCTTGGCCAAAATACCCTTCTCTTAGCCGAATATTCCTCATGCAAAACCCAATGCAAGCATGCAAAAATAAACAAAATAAAACCTAGCCAAGAAACCCTCTCGGGTTCTCAAAATATCCAACTTAAAATTCAGGTAAAAATTAAGCTAAAAATGAGATAAAATCCCTTCAATCCATGTAAATTCTGGTTAGTTGAGTCGTGGAACCCTTGATCACTTTTGCATGGGACTCAAACTCGCCATGCAACGTGATACTTCAATCGGCTTCGGGTTCGGGCTTGATTCCAGAGCTCTCGGTTTTTGGTTGAAAATCCACATTTTCTCCACGCCAAATTATCATGTGTTTTGGCCTTGTTTGATCCTCCAAAGTTGGCTTGGAAATGTATAATTCTTCAATTAATTTTCCTGCAAAATTAACAAACATATTAGAAAAATTCCGAGCTCGGGCTCGGGTGATAGCTTCGCTTGGCATGCCAATCCATGGCATGTCATCTTCCTCGGGTTCTTGAGGATTTGACCTCAAATCCAATTGGAATTCGTCTCCCTTTTGTTCATCTTCATCAATTCCAGCAAAGGGAGAAAGATTTTGAACATTAAATGTGGATGAAATTCTATAATTCCCGAGTAACTCGAACTTGCATGTTCTTGGGTCGACTACCTTATCCAAAAAATTCTTCGGGCTTAAGGCCGTCTTAAGAGTGTGCCAACTTTGAACAACTTCTAGTTTTGAGTCATAAGATTCAATGCCCTTCACCACAACATCATTATTTCCACGGCTAAACAATTCAACAATCTGGTTTGTACTATACCACCGGATAACTAAAGCAACGTATCCTTCTAAGTATTCATGGGACCAACTATGCATAAGTACCGTAACAACTCTGAAACTAATAGTTACAAAGGATAGAATTACTAACCAATCATGGTGGGTGCACTTAGTTGACTTTTTAAATGCCTCTTGCGCATTCCGAAGTAAATATATTCCATGGAAGTATTCCATTAAGGCTTCCAAGAACCTTATCCAATGATCATCGTTAACTACCTCTTCCTCCTTGGTTCTTTTGATGAGTGACCCGTAGACTTCTTTACTAGAATTGCCAAATGGTCCACTATTGATTGAATGGTTCTCCATATTAAGAAGTTCATAATTCTTCTTCCTAAAGCTCAATTCAGATTTGTAGATTTTCTTCATCCAATCATAAACAAAGTAATTAGAAAAGAGTTCCGGTAAAGAGACTAACTACCTTATGAGTGTTTTGGAAATCACAACACACATGACCTTTTGGTCCTTTATCATGAGTGTTCCTTCTTTAATAGGCACAGATCCCTCCTTGATCATAATTAAGTTATTCTTAGATAAATTCTCCTTCCTTGTGATCTCATCTTTGGCCACTTGTTCGGGTTCAAGGGAAACTAGCTTGATAGATCGTCCACCGATTTTAAAAGAATATTGGTTTGTAAAACCATCGTGCATAACCTTCCGATCAAATTGCCATGGTCTTCCGAGTAACAAATGGCTTGAACTCATGGGAACCACATCACACATCACTTGATCCTTGGAACTTCCAATAGAGAATTCGATGTACGCTTGCTTGGTAACATTGAGGTCTTCCTTATCATTTATCCAACGTAATTTATAAGGCTTCGGGTGAAAGTTAGTTTCTATTCCAAGTTTGTCAATTAACTCTCGGGAAACCACATTAACACAACTTCCACCATCAATAATAATTGAGCATACCCTATCTTGGATTAGACATCTACTATGGAATAAAATTTCTCTTTGGAGTTCCTCTAGTTGGCTTTGAGTGGCAAGTAACCCTTGGATAACTAATAATAAGGGGCCTTCTTGTGCTCGGCATTCTTCTCCTTTGGATTCCAAACTCATATCCGATTTTTCCTTCACTTCATCTTCACTGAAAACTTCACATGTTTCCTCTCTAATAACCATCACACGTTTGTTAGGGCATTGGGATGCAATATACCCGAGACCAAGGCACTTAAAACACTTGATCTCCCGTGTTTGGGTCCTGTTATTTTCTTCCATCGGTTTAGGCTCATTATCCTTCTTTTGCAGCAGAGGTTGAACGAAAGGAATCTTGTTCTCCAGCTTTGTATTAGGCTTAAAAGGAGTAATAGCCTTAGGACTGGTGTGCAGTGGGAACCAAGATCGCACACACTTTATCAGACTTGTCGCTTTTCACGTAACCGGGGAGGTCACATGTACGGCGATCGGGAAATTGGCTCGGGCCAATTTAGGATGGGGTTTACGGAAGCAAAATATGATTGGAATGTTGGTGTTTGGTGGTGGAAATTATTGGATGGCTCGGTAGAATGTGTAGATGACTCGGTGGTGAATGTATGGACCAGAATCGGTTTGTGGAGGAATTTGAAGGCTCGGGGATGAAGATGGTGAAGGTAATGGATGAAGGCAATTCAATACTTGAGCGATCAAAGTATTGAACTCGGTAGACCTTGAATGTCTTCTCGGATATGACTCACCGATGAACACTCGAGGGTTGATAAAACTCGGCCGGATATGACTCACCGGAGGGGAAATATCGGAGGGAGCTTTGATCCTTTCGGGAAGAAGGTGCAATGCACAATTTTTACTAAAATTCTCTCTATTGAAAATAGTGTAAGTGTTACACTTAAATAGAAATACGTAAATGATAACAAAATTACTAAAGATAAGCTAAGAAGTAAAGCTAAGCCCTTCGATGATTTGAACGCCTTGGATTAGCTTTGGAAGCCTTCGGTTGACTTTAGGCTTGGTTCACTTAGGAATGGCACGGTCGGTTTGGTGGTTGACCGAGTGTGTCCGAAGCTTGACCGAGAGGGTGTGTCGGGTGGACGGAGCTCCGAGCGATTGGCTCGAGCCAATCTGGATCCGGGGCTTCTAAAGTCTCCTCGATGGTCAACATAAGGCAGCGCACGGTCTGGTTCTTTGATGGACCGATGATGACTCAAGTATGTGCGCGGGCACGTCTAAATGGGCCGAGCCGGCGGTCAGACATGGGCGAGCTTCAAGGGATCCGCGAGTTTGTTGAGGAAATCTGTTGATTTGAGATCCTCTGAAGATTTAACAGCTGCTCCATGGATTTCGCGCATGAAAATCCCTTGCGGTTCACTGGTGGTTCGGTGATCGGCCATGCTCGTGCGTCTGATGGGTGATCTACGGTCATCATGAAGATCTGCTCGTGCCAATGTGATCCTCTTCCTTTCCTTAACCAAATAACCAAAATACTTAAAGATTAAGTAAGTTTGGCCGATAGAATTTGGCTAAGTCTTTGAATGAGCCGTAGGTGGGCCGAGACTTGACCGTGGGTCGGCCAATGATCGGCCAAGGCGGTCCTCCGTGGGCTTTTGCTTGAGCGTTGAGTTCTCTTCCTCTTGGGCTGACTTTCCTTCCTCTTCTAAGGCTAAATGCTTGCTGAAAGGAAATCTTCTAAGTGTGACCAAAAATAGGGCCCATGGTTGAACACTCGATCCATAGGGTTTGGACCGTGTGTTCATCCATGTCGGTCAGCTGTTCCGCTGGGCCGAAGCCCTAGTGGACTTTGGCGGGGCCGACGACCAAGGTCGTCGGGTCTTGGTCGTGGGGCGCCCGTTGGGCACCGGCCGGATCTTGGTCACAAGCCTCGGTTGCGTTGTGGCCCAGGTTGCCGGGTGCGCCGTGTCCGGGTACGGTCGGACATGGCTGGGTGTGCGCGTTGGGGCTGGGAATGGCCGAGCACCAAGTAACGGAGTGCTTGGGCCGTTCCCGATCATGCTCGGACGGTGTTTTCGAGACTAAGAGACCTGCAAAACGAGCAACTAAGTTAGAACAATCGGGTGGGCTCGTTGGGCTTGTCGGGGCTTGATCCATGATGTGCTCGGGTTGCACATCAAGGACTTGCTCGGCTCACTATTCCCTTGCCCTTTCTTTTCATTTGCCTCTCCACTTTCAAGGCCATTTGAATAACTGAATCCATAGAGTCGATCGATTGCAACTCCACAATATCACTAATGTCTCGGTGTAAACCTCTAATAAACCGAGCTATAATTTGTTTCTCTGATTCTTGTAAGTCACATCTAATTTAGAGAGTCTCAAATTCGGTAAGATATTCTTCCATCGAGAGAGATTCTTGCTTAAGAGATTGTAATTGAAGAAATAGCTATTGTTTGTAATGAGCCGGTACAAATATTCTCCTCATAATTGATTTCATCATTTTCTAACTATTAATACTCTCTTCACCATCATGTCTTCTCTGAATTTTGAAACTATCCCACCATAGACTAGTATATCCTGTAAGTTCCAATGAAACAAGTTGTAATTTAAATTTCTCGGAATAGTTATAGCATTCAAAGATCTTGTCAACTTTCTCCATCCAATCAATAAACAAATCACCATTGCAAGATCCATTGAAAGGAGGAATGGATACCTTTATGCTTCATATCATTATCTCTGGAGTTAAGATCATGCAAACCATATTCTTCATCATCCGACTCTTCGGACTTAAACTCTCAAGATCTTTTCGGGCCGTGATTCGGCCTTCTCCTTTGTGGTTGGTTCGGAGTAGTCCTCAAAGCAGGAGAAATGTGCTCAAAATTTTCTAAAACCGTATCAAATCTTTTATTAAGCTCATCAATTTGTCCTTGAAGGCTGGATTTAGGAAGATTTGGATTCAAATGTGGATAAGATGGACTAACCGGGTGGCTAGGATCAATCGGATCCCGGTTTGGTTTGTAATCGGAACCACTCCTTATGGTCATCCTTAAAACTTAAAATCACACAAAAACAAAGGTAAAGAGGAAGGTGGGGAGGGATTTATGGCTCTGATACCAAATGACATGGAATGAAGGGGGGTTAGATTTAGGAAGTGGGAGAATCAGGTAAGGTTATATGGAAAAACGATAATCTGATAATTCCAGAATCGGGACTGGAATTTGGAGGTGATAACTCGACGATAAGATCAAGTTTCAGGCTGAAATTTTGAGTGGAACTCTTGGAAGAAGATAGGTGATAGTCTTCGAAAATGAAGGAAATCACATGGATGGATCGGTCGGAATGTAATGGAACAGTAACAATGCTCAGCAGTGGCCAGAAATTGACAACCGGCAGAAGAAAAGAAATAACAAACAAAATCAACGATGGAAGAAAGAGCTTATGGACTTCAAGCTCACCCTATGACCTTGAGAAATACTGGAGACTATGAAGCAAAAAGAGAACCCGAGCTCGGAGGAGGGAACCCTTGAAGAGCCCACAGTGGCGGGAGGAACTTCCGGATGCCGGCTGAAAGTGGAAAATGCCCGATGAAGGGAGAGCTGAAAAGCTACTAAAATTCAAATTCCAAATTATCCTTACAATCACGTATGTCATTAGAAAAATGTATAATTCTTCAATCAATTTTCCTGCAAAATTAACAAACATATTAGAAAAATTCTGAGCTCGGGCTCAGGTGATAGCTCTGCTTGGCATGCCAATTTGTGGCATGTCATTGAGTGAAATTGTCTTGGACCTCCCTCCTCCAGGTCTTTCATGGGCCATGAAAAGGTCGGATCCTCGGTTAAGTTGATGTTGTCTCGGGCTGCCACCATCTCCCTTTCTCCACTTTGCTCTGTGGGAATTGAAGAGAATTCCCAAGTGAGAAGATGTTTGGGTTTTCTTTGATCTTCCAAAGTTGGCTCTCCCGTTAAGGTTCCTTGCATAAATAGCCCTACAAAATGAGCAAAAATGTTAGCAAACTTCTTGGCTCGGGCTCGGGTTATAGGCCCTCGGGATGTATTCTCGGTGTTGGTCTCCAATGGCACATCAGCTTTGGTCTTTGGGTTTTGGGCTTAGGGCTATGGGCTTAGGTCTTTGGGCTCAAAGCTTATTGTTTTAGGCTTAGGGCATACAGCTTAGTCTTAGGGTTTTGTGGTGTGGGATTAGGTAATAGAGCTTACGACTTAGGGCTGAAGGCTTATGGCTTAGGGCTTTTGGCTTAGGGTTTAGGTCTTAGGGCTGAGGTTTTGATGCTTTGGGCTTAGGGCTTAAGGCTTTGGGTTTCATGCGTAGGGCTTTTGTCTTAGGGCTTAGGGCTTAGGGCTTAAGTGTTATGGGATAAGGCTTTGTGGCCCTTGGGCTTAGGGCTTTGGGCTTAGGGATTAGAGCATACAACTTAGGGCTTATGGATAAGGGTTTAGGGCTTATGAATTAAGACTTTGGGCTTTGTGCCAAGGTCTTAAGATTTTGGGCTTGAGTCTTAGGGCTTAGGACTTATGCATTTGGTCTAAGGGCTTTAGGCCTAGTGCTTTAGGCTTATGGCTTCAGGATTAGGGAATATTGCTTTAGGTCTTAGGCCGTTAAGGCATAGTGCTTAGGGTTTAGGGCTAGGGCGGAGGGCTTAGGGCATACATATTAAAGCTTAGAGCTTGTGGCTAGGGATTAGGGTTTTTTTCTTTGTGCATTGTGCTTTGAGCACACGGATTCAGGCTTTGGCCTCTGAGCATTGACCTTAAGGCACAGATCTTGGGCTTAAGGCTTAGTGCTTAGTAATTAGGGCTTTAAGCTTTAGACCTATGGCATAGGGCTTAGGGATTTAGGCTTAATGCTAAGGGTTTTAGGCTTTGGGGTTTTGGCTTAGGGCATAGGGTAGTAGGCTTAGAAGATTTTACTTAGAGCATAAAGCTTTTGGCTTTGGGCTATAGGCTTAGGGGTTTGGCCTTTAGGCTTTAGGCTTAAGGCTTTGGTCTTATGGCTTAGGACTTAGGGATATGGCTTAGGGATTTGTCTTAGGACTTTGGCCATAGGCCTTAGTGCTCAGGGCTTAGGGCTAAGGGATTAGGGCCAAGGGTTTAGGTTATAGGGCTCATGGCGTAGGGTTTACGACTTAGGGCTTAGGGCAATTACATAAACATTTAATAATTTAAAACATACAGCAGAAGACAATTACTTTAACTTAATAATACATTCATTTCAAAAGCTTTGAAATCCATCACACCAAACTAAGGGTATACATATCATTAATTCTTCAAAACGTTCAAAACTTTCAAAACACTTTATATTCTAACTGTGTGTGCGTTACATCACTCCCCGTCGGTCGTTGCTCAATAAATAGTATAATTTGAACACTCCTCTGCTCTAACTTCTTGATCAGTCATTAGCACCCTTTCTTCCATTACATTCCTTACATTGCAAAGCCTAAACTATGAGCCTAAAGCTCAGTAAGAAACATAACTATAAAATGCGATGCATGAGTATGTCATGTCGTTAAAACAATGCACAATTTCATTCACGTTTCTTAGGTTCATATCTTCTTTATCTTTGGAAATATTACAGGATCTCAAGAACACCCCCTCCACCTACTTCAACTTCTACTGATCGTGAGCTCACTACTTTACTACTTGAGGTGCTCAGGCCTGTAATAACCATTTACTTTACTTTACTGTTCTGATATTCAAGTTCTTAATTCATCGGAGACGAAACATAATTGGCGTCCCATACCACCAATCATATCCCGTTTACCTCCAACTACGTTGTAAAACCATGCATGAAAATAGTTCGTAGACATTTTGTAAAACTATGATGCATGACCATATGAACATGAAAACATCACTTAATCACATCACATAACATGAAAATAAGCATTCATCACCAAACATGTCATGCAACAAACATGCAGCACACATCAAACAATCATCCTAATTTTTGCAATGTAGTCCCACTTAAGGGCCAAATAATATTAATGCTAACTTACCTTAGCTGCTTTCCTTGAATCAATCCTCTTAGTCCCTTCTTAATCCAATAAATGACCTAAACATATAAATCGTATACGGATCAGAAATTGCATAAAATCTTAACTTTCTGTTCCAACTTCAGATGAATATAACTTCCTCGTTAATGATCCATTCCTAATGATTAAGGTGTCATATTGTTTCTTAAGGAGTCTACTATAACTTCTTAGAAGATACCAAATTCAGAAAACTAACGTATGTCGACTTATGTGGACAAAACAGAGGGCATTCATTGTTTGAACCACGTTTGGGTCGACATAAACTTTATGGGCTCGACCCATGTCACAAAACAGAGACTGTGTGCTCTTATCGGTCGACCCAAACTACAAGGGGTCGACCCAAACTCTTCCCAGTTTCTGTATACTAACTTGTGACATCCATAACTTTTCCTACATAGCTCCGAATCGAGTGATTCCAACGGCTATAAGTCACTCTAAACGTTTACTCTAACTCCTATGAAGGTTATAAACTCTAATTCCTACTAATTATCGACCGAATCTCCAAAACTCTAACTTTGTTCATACTTAACTCTTTTCTTACCTCTTAGCATGAAATCACTCGTTTTTATCCTCTAATCCAACCAATATAATCATTTTATCATCACTAAACCTAGAAGAACTTAAGAGGATTGAAAATATTACCTTGAACTTCAGTTTCCACGAGAACTTCAGAGTTTTCCTCCTTCCTTCTGAGATATCTCACCATTTTCTCTCTCGGAACCTCTTTTTCTTTCTGAACTCTTCTCTTGAGCAACGTGAGAAGTCTGAGTATAATAGATAAGGAAAAGAGATCGTGAGGGGATGGGAATGGTAGACCATGCCTTCTTATCTCTTAACTAAACAAAATCAATCTTTCTCTTACGTCCATCAATGTATTTCCCCACGGTTGGTTGACTTTTCAACTCAAATCGGGAATGTGTCGACCCAAAGTCAGTTGTGTCGACACAAAGTGTTTCCCGAGAGTGACCTAAAGTCATTTGTGTCGACCGTTTGTCCATGTGTCGACCCAAAGGAAGTTCCCAGAGAGCAACTTGTGTCGACCCTTTCTAAGTCCTGGGGTCGACCTAAAGTACTCAGTTGTGTCGACCCTTCCTTCATCCTGGGGTTAACCTAAATATACAATTGTGTCGACCCCTCCAAATTCCTGGGGTCGACCTACAATACACACTTGTGTCGACCCCTCCGACATCCTAGGGTCGACTGAAAGGTTAAGGTGTCGACCGGTAACTGTTCATTGGTCGACTGGTTACTTAAAAATTTCAGAACTTTTGTTATACAATTTATATTTCTATGATTCAAATGCCATTCTTTTTCTTATTGAATCTAGTTTAACTTTGTAGAAGACATAAACTTTAAATTATGAGTTTACCATAATAAAAAATACGAAACACCAAACATTGCTCAAAATCCATAATTCCATAGTCCGGTTTTGCTTTACCAACTTCAAATAATTATAACTTTCTCTCTGAAAGTTCAATAGAAATGATCTACCTATCGATCTTCTTATCTCGACGTCTACTACAACTTTATAGAAGACACTTTTCCATTTATGCTCTTCTAAGGCATGTTATGATTAAAACACAGAAACTACTTTGTTACCATGTTATTTTACATTAAAAAAAAGTGGGGTGTTACATTATGGCTTATGGGTTAGAACTTTAGGCTTTCGTCCTTTATGTTTGGATTTAGGGCTTTAGGATTTGGGCTTGTAGCATAAGGCTTTAAGCTTTTTTCTTTGGACTTAGTGCTTAAGGGTTAGGGCTTAAGACTTAAGGGGTTGGGCTTTGAGCTTTTTGCATAGAGCGTAGAGCTTATGGCATATGGCTAATGGAATAATGCTTAGGGAATAGGGCTTTAGAATTGAGGCTTTGGGAATAGGCCATAAGCTTGAGGCCAAATACAAGGGGAAGGGAAGGAAAAACCAGCACTCAAGTTAGGGGGAGTTGATGTGCCACAAATTAGCACATCTAGAAGCGGAAGGCTCTAGCACCATGGACTTGGTCTCGGGTTTCTAAGCCAAGGCCGATTCAATATTTTGTCTAAAAAATGTGCTAATTTTGTAGGTGCCAACATGAAAAGGATGATCCAACCATCCTAGGTGATGATAGCACAATTTTTGGTTTCGGCCCAGAATGAACTCCGGGGGTTGTGCGGCTGTTTCAAACACTTTCCAGACCTGATTTGGCCAAGCATGCTTCTACAAAAATGTGACCAACATCCTAAGGTTTCCATCATGGGCCAGATCATCAATTTTGGACAAAGATTACCCGGTCAACCATTGCCATTACAGAGGCCTCCAGAACAGGTAGCGGCCCGAGAGCATCCAACCTATGGAGTCCGATCCATGGCCATGTTTGGCCCCAAAAGAGAAGGAAGACCAATTGCATCTTTGTCCAGCCCAAGAAGCAGCAGCTGCTCCACCTTGGTCAAAGAAGGAAGCAAGTGACCTTATCCAACTGTCCATAGACAACCCGTCAAGTGATGGACCAAACCAGAGTTAAAGCCTCCTCTCCCTGTTTCTCACAGCTTTTCATCCAAAGGTGAGTAATATCCTTTGTTATGGATTGTCTTTGGTGTTGGTGATTTAGCTAGGATCACTAAGCCTTTGTTCCAACCTTCCTCCTCACTTGATTAAGATTAAGGCAAGCTTGGAAGTCCCATAGCCCTCACTCCATCCCATTTGTTTTGGGTCTTTTGCTGTTTGGTGTTATTTGTTGTTGTTATTTCTTTATCTAGTGGATTTTGTGCATCAAAAGCCACCCCGTGCCAACTTGCGTTTTCCGTGTGCTAATGTTATGATATTTGGTTTGTGAGTTCCTCATTTACATCTGAAAATATTTTCTTTTGCAAGTCACTCCCTGATTTCATCAATTAGAAGTTGTGCCTTCATCTTTTCCACTGCCCTCTACCCGGACTGCTGAAACCTGGCAGTTCTGTCCACATATTTTCCATCCTTCATATATTTTATTCTACCTATGTGTTTTTCCTCTAACCACTTGCATTCTATTTCCCTTTCATTGAAATTGATTTCTGCCAATTTTCCCATTCCCAGACTCTCTGAATTGAAAGTTGTGCCAAAGTCTTTCACTACCTACTGCACTGCCAAGCCCTGTTTTGTCTGTTTGTGTATTAGAAACTAGTCCCATGCCATTTTATGTTCTACACGTGCTATTGCTCTGAATTTTGGACCAAGCCTAGCCCGTCCCTTAAATTTTGAGTCCACCAAATATTAGCCCAAACGCACGGGTCCATCTGTTTCCTCGTCCAGTATTCTCCCCTGTTTTCTGCTGACCCCACTGTTCTTGGCAGATTGCAATTGCTTGTTTTCCTTTGCCTTATCTCTCCCAACACCTCTCCTATCCCCAAGCGTGTCATTTGGTATCAGAGCAAGGCATCCCTTCCCACGCCTTCCATTTTAATTTCTTTTATTAAGGTTGCAAGATTAAAACATGAGGAGACATTATGGAGTAACTCGTGAAGCAACCCGAGGCATTGTTCCACCATATGAACGATCACCGATAATCCCGGCTTCAAAGAGATGGTCCGTTGATATCAAAAGAAAAGCTCGGTTGCAAGAACCCGAAGCTTCCAATGGATTTAATGGGCACTATAACCGGCCTTGTTATGAAAATGGAAGGATGCACATAAAGGTAAATATTCCTTCCTTCAATGGATCAAATAGTATTGTTGAATACTTGGATTGGCTTGAAATAGTGGATAAAGTTTTTGATTGTGGAGACTATTCGGAAAAGGGAAAATTTCGGATAGCCACCAAGAGTTTTGTATCCTATGCTTATGAATGGTGGCAAGATCTAATAGAAAGGAGAAGGAGGAAAGGAGAAGAAGAAATATGTACGTGGAAAGCTTTGAAAAAGCTAATGAAAAATGAGTTTGACCCGCAAGGCACAAACTCTTACTCACGGTTTGTTTCAAACCTTTCTAATCCATTTTTAATTCCTTATTCCCAAATTTCCCCTCAAGTTATGATAGGACATGAAGAGCATCACCCAAACCGTGGCCATGAAGAGCCCTTAGAAAGAGAGGAAGAAATCATCAATCCTCTTGAAGGGGCGTTATTTGAGTTGGATTGCAACATGGAAGATGAAAACCAATATGGAGGCTCCGAAATCACTTTTGAGGTAACCGAAACCATTAATACTTCCATTGAGGACCTTGCTGTTTTTAAGTGTTCCAAAGGGCATATCCTAGAAGTGGAGGAAAATGTTGGAGGCTTGGTGGAAAGGAAACCCGAGGAGGAAGAAAATGCATTCGGTTTTGAGGAGATGCACACCTCCTTGGAGCCCAATAGTTTTGGCCTTGTCTTGGAGCATTTCCAAGAGCCTAACAAAGAAGTTATGAGCAAGGAAACCTCCATGGCAGCAAGTGAAGAAGATGGTATGAACATCAAAGTTATTTTTACTCATGAAGGAGCCTCCTTGGAATTGAAGCCACACATGGCCGAATGTACTAATGATCTTATCCAAGAGTCCAAGGAGAAACATTTGGTAGTTGATGAACCAATCTTGGCAGCACCCCCTCGTGTATGTAAGGGAGTCAAGAAAGGGATTGAAGAGCTCCTTGTGGCCACCCATCATTGCAAAATGATCCAAGAGATTGAAGGGGCCAAACCGCACAAGGTTGTGGCCGAAAGGTATGACCTACCTAAACACTTAAGTGCTAATGCTCTTGGAAATTGTTTGGTTGATAGAACATGCTTGAATGGTGTTTATATTGGACTATTGGGAGATAATTTTATTGTTGATTTGAGCATGTTGAAGAAAAATTTTGTTTTGGATATTGGGCATGCAAAATTGGGAGTTAAGAAGCTTTTCTTGGAAAATTATGATGCGGTGATACCTATTTTTGATGATAAGGAGATAGAACACCGTGGCCTATTTGGGGTTAAAAGTGGTAGCTTGTATGAGGACATATTTTTCATTGATGACCAGCAACATGCCTCAATTAATCAATATGCTATGCTTTCGGTTGGAACAACTTTGGTTGATATATTTGGGAAATTGTTTGTTCAAACATTTTATTGGTGGCTTAAGGGAATGCAATCATACCTTTTCATTGAAAGTGATCAAATCCTTATTGTGGCTAATGAGAATTTTAGAATGACTTGTTATTCATTTGTTGCTGCAAAGAGTAGCCCTCCGTGGAAGTATAGTGAAATCACCCATTGGGATAACCCTAATCGGGCCATAAAGCTCCATTCAAATATGATGAAGCAAGGGTTAAGTGATAAAATATTTTGTGAGTGTATCAAGTTTACAATGACCGAATTGATAATGAGATTTGAGCCACTAGAAAATTTGCTTGCTTGGGTTTTTAGAATCGGATGGACTCATGAGTATGTTGGTATTTTTTGTGATCATTTGGAAAACCTTTATACACTTGCATATTATTGGTGGTTATGTGGTTTACAACTCTATAATATCATGGATGCCTTTCAAATTGTCAATTCTTGGTTTCCAAAAGAAGTAGAGAATGAATCTAGCACGGACATGGTCACGAGATTGGGTCCACTTCCCACCAATTTTGTTTGGAAAGTTGCTTGGCCGAGCCTCAAGTTGGAAGACCTTAGGGCCTTGGGAAAAAGGGGCCAAAGAAGGTGGCCTTGGAGTTTTGGCCAAATTATAAATGATGGTAGGGCATCCATTGCCGAGTCAATGAATGGAATGAAATGGACAATGGCCGAGCATCCTAAGCAACACCAAGAGGTTTTTGGAAGGATCATGAAGTTTTTGGATTTGAGGACAAATCCTTTCCAACCTCGGGTGGATGATGTGCCACGGATTAGCACATCTAGAAGCGGAAGGCTCTAGCACCATGGACTTGGTCTCGGGTTTCTAAGCCAAGGCCGAGTCAATATTTTGTCTAACAAATGTGCTAATTTTGTAGGTGCCAACATGAAAAGGATGATCCAACCATCCTAGGTGATGATAGCACCATTTTTGGTTTCGGCCCAGGATGACCTCCGGGGGTTGTGCGGCTGTTTCGAACACCTTCCAGACCTGATTTGGCCAAGCATGCTTCTACAAAAATGTGGCCAACATCCTAAGGTTTCCATCATGGGGCAGATCATCAATTTTGGACAAAGATTACCCGGTCAACCATCGCCATTACAGAGGCCTCCAGAACAGGTAGCGGCCCGAGAGCATCCAACCCATGGAGTCCGATCCATGGCCATGTTTGGCCCCAAAAGAGAAGGAAGACCAATTGCATCTTTGTCCAGCCCAAGAAGCAGCAGCTGCTCCACCTTGGTCCAAGAAGGAAGCAAGTGACCTTATCCAACTGTCCATAGACAACCCGTCAAGTGATGGACCAAACCGGAGTTAAAGCCTCCTTCATTTTGAGCACGGTTTGGAGCCCAATAATTCAAGAACAAGGGTGATCCAGCTTTGAAGGTTTACCTGTCCACTTGGAGATATTTTCTTGTTTGAGATACGTGTAATAATGTATTTATTATAGGGTTTGAAGTTTGGCCTAAGGGATGGTTCGGTTTGAACCATTCTTGTTGGATTTTGGTTCGGTTTGAACCAATCCAACCCCCACTTTATTGGAACTAATGGAAGGTTCTATTCTTCCAAGTTCCTTTGTGTTTGCATTGTAGTTGGACGTTAGTTAGGGTTTGGGTGGTTTGCAAGTGGATGGTGGGGCCCTTTTCCCACCTAACACCTACATTAGCCACTCATTTGCCCTAATTTTAGGTTTTTATTTTTGTTTATTTCTTTTGTGTAATTTGGAGGGAGTATGAAACCCTCCTCCACGTCTATTGTAAGGTAGAAAAAGATTGGATAAAAGAAGAAGCTTGAAGCTCCTCTCCCTTTTTCTCACGGCTTTTCATCCAAAGGTGAGTAATATCCTTTGTTATGGATTGTCTTTGGTGTTGGTGATTTAGCTAGGATCACTAAGCCTTTGTTCCAACCTTCCTCCTCACTTGATTAGGATTAAGGCAAGCTTGGAAGTCCCATAGCCCTCACTCCATCCCATTTGTTTCGGGTCTTTTGCTGTTTGGTGTTATTTGTTGTTGTTATTTCTTTATCTAGTGGATTTTGTGCATCAAAAGTCCAATTCGTGCCATTTCTGTTTTCCGTGAACAAAAGTCCCCAATTTTATGGCTGTGAGTTCCTCTTTCATGGCTTGAAATAACTGTTCTTTACGTTTAGCCACAGCCCCTCCCCATCAAGAGTTATGCATGCTTTTTCCACTGCCTTCTACCCGAATTCCTGAAATCGGGCATTTCTGTCCATCAATTTTCTATTCAGGATAACTCCTAGCCTACCTGTGTGTTTTCTTTGAAACCACTTGCATTGTCTTCCCCAGTGATTGATGTTGTTGTCTGCTTATTTTCACGATCCCAGACTCTCTACATTGAGAGTTGTTCAGTCGTCTCTACCACCTAATGCTCTGCCAATTGGTAATTTTGTCTGTTTGTGCTTCTAAATGTATCCCCGTGCCATTTCATGAACCACACGTGATTTCACCCTAAATCTAAACCAAACTTAGTTTCTTCCCTAAAGTCTAAGTCCCCAAAATTTCAACCCAAAAGCCTGTACGCAATTGGAGTTCTAACTGCCACAATCCCCTGTTTCGGTTTTAGTCATTCTTCACATTGGCAGATTGCATTACTTTCTCCTATCCCGACACTTCCGCATTCTTGGAGCGTGTCAGCAACCCTCAAACAATGGACTTCAAACAAACACCAATCAAACCCAAACACTTGGGCCGGTGCACGGTGTGATACACCCCAGACAAAGTATTCTTCTTCCAAATATTGATAAAGAAAAATCTTAAACACTTTCATTTTAAAATCATAATTCTTAAAATAAACGAGGGTTGTTACATTCTACCCTCCTTAACAAAAATTTTGTCCTCAAAATTTAGACTTCAAACATCTTTGGATACTTTTCCTTCATTTCTTGTTCTCTTTCCCAGGTGGCTTCTTCCACGTTATGATTTCGCCATAGAACTTTACCAATGGAATTTTCTTGTTCCTCAACTCCTTCATCTTTGTATCCAGTATCCTTATTGGCTGCTCCTCATAACTCATAGTTTGCTCTACTTCTATTTGCTCTGCTTCGATCACTTGGGATGGATCACGAATGCATTTCCTTAACATTGACACATGAAATACATTGTGAACACCTGCCAAGTATTCTGGTAATTGCAGCATATAGGCCATGTTTCCCACTCTCTTCAAAATATTAAATGGTCCAATGAATCTCGGTGCCAATTTACCTTTCTGCCCGAACCTCATCATGCCTTTGAATGGCGAAACTTTCAAAAACACTTCATCTCCCTCCTTAAACTCTAGTGCTCTTCGTCGCCGATCTGCATAACTTTTCTGACGATCTTGGGCAGCCTTCATTGTTTGTTGTATGGTTTTCATTTGTTCTACTGTTTGTTGCATCATTTCTAGTCCATAGATTTTACGTTCCCCAACCTCATCCCAAAATGATGGAGATCTACACTTTCTTCCATACAACGCCTCAAACGGAGCCATACCAATAGTCGATTGATAACTATTGTTATAGAAAAATTCTTCTAAGGGTAACAACATGCTCCATGATTTGTGAAAATCCATAACACACGCGCGCAGCATATCCTCAAGGATTTGGATAGTCCTCTCAGTCTGGCCATCTGTTTGAGGATGAAATGCTGTGCTAAATGCCAACTCTGTTCCCATGGCTTTGTTCAAACTCCTCCAAAATCTCGAGCTAAACTTTGGATCTCTATCAGATACAATGGAAACCGGAATTCCATGTAATCTTATTATCTCCTGCAAATATAGTTCAGCATACTTTTGCACGGAAAATTTTTTCGTTACCGGGATAAAATGAGCAGATTTTGTCAAACGATCAATAATTACCCAAATGCTGTCATGGCCTTTAATCGTTGTTGGCAATCCGACTACAAAATCCATAGAAACGTGGTCCCATTTCCATTCTGGAATAACCAACGACTTCAGCATTCCGGCAGGCCTCTGATGTTCTGCCTTTACCTGTTGGCATACAACACATGATTCAATATATTTTGAAATATCCTTTTTCATTCCCGGCCACCAAAAACACTATTTCAAATCTTGATACATCTTTGTATTTCCTGGGTGAACCGAAAATTTTGAAGAATGAGCTTCTTTCAATATTTCTTTCTTTAACTCTTCATTATGGGGAACATACCACCTATCACGAAACTTAAGTACACCTTCTTTTGAACATTGATATTCATGAGAATTTTGCATCTGTCCTGCTGTAAACTGCTTATACCCTGAATCTCCTTTTTGAATTTCTCCAATTCGATCCAACAAATTTGGTCTCACAGTTAAAGCAGCTAATTGCACTGTTAGATCTGATATAACTTCAATGTCTACCCTTTGCAGCTCACTACAAATTTCTAACAAAATTCCCATCATCTCTGTATGCGCTGCTACTGCCTTCCTGCTCAGTGCGTCAGCAACCACATTAGCTTTTCCTAGATGATATTTAATTTCAAAATCGTAGTCTTTAACAAATTCCAGCCATCGCCGTTGTCTTAAATTCAGCTTTTTTGTGTGAAAAGATACTTGAGACTTTTATGGTCCGTAAATATCTCACAATGACGTCCATATAAGTAATGTCTCTAGATCTTTAGGGCAAAAACTACTGCTGCCAACTCTAGGTCATGGGTAGGATAGTTCTTCTCATAATGTTTCAATTGTCGTGATGCATAAGCAATTACTTTACCTTCTTGCATTAGCACACATCCTAAACCCATCAACGATGCATCACAAAATATGCTAAAAGCTCCTTCTTCCATTGGAAGTATTAGTACTGGTGTTGAGGTTAACTTGTCCTTCCATAGTTGAAAACTCTTTTCACAATCCTCTTACCACCAGAACTTCATGTTTTTCCTTGTTAATTGCGTCAATGGCGTAGCAATCTTAGAAAATCCTTTAATAAATCTTCTATAGTACCCTGCTAGACCAAGGAAACTTTGCACTTCGGTTACATTCTTTGGTTGTGGCCATTCACGAACAGCTTGCACCTTTACTGGATCAACGGATATACATTCTTTAGAAATCACGTGACCCAGAAAGTTCACCCGATCTAACCAAAATTCGCATTTAGAGAATTTGGCATATAACTGATGTTGCTTCAATATACTTAAGACCATACTTAAATCCTCCTTATGTTCCTCTTCCGACTTAGAATATACCAGAATATCATCGATGAACACGATGACAAATTTATCGAGATACTCATGGAATACCCTATTCATAATGTCCATAAACGCCGCTGGAGCATTTGTCAAACCGAACGACATTACCAGAAACTCGTAATGTCCATATCGGGTTCTAAATGCAGTCTTTGGAATATCTTCCTCCTTTACTCTTAACTAATAATATCCTGACCGCAAGTCAATCTTGAAAAATACCCGTGCACCCTGCAATTGATCAAACAGATCATCAATCCTAAGCAACGGATACTTATTCTTCACTGTCAATTTGTTTAATTCACGATAGTCGATACACATCCTTAGAGTTATGTCCTTCTTCTTTACAAACAAAACGGGGGCTCCCCAAGGAGAGAAACTAGGGCGTATAAAACCCTTGCTCAACAACTCCTCTAACTGCCCCTTCAACTCCTTCATCTCTGCTGGAGCCATTCAATACGGATTCTTTGATACTGGTCCCGCTCCGGGGTACACTTCTACCACAAATTCAATTTCTCGATCAGGAGGTAGTACGGGTAAATCATCTAAAAAACACTTCTGAAAACTCCTGAACTACTGAAATTTCTTGTAATTTAAGATCAGGCTTCTTACGATAATTCACAATACTTCCAAGAAATCCCATACAACCACCCTTTAATAATCTCCAAGCCCGTACTGCCGATACAATCGGTAATTGCTTTTTATCCCATGTCGCTTGAAAATAAAAGGCATCTGACGTAGGAGGTTGAAAACTGACTATTCTAGTTCTGCAATTTATAGTTGCAAAATGTCGAAACAGCCAGTCCATTCCTAAAATAACTTCATATGCATTCATTTTCATTATAATGAACTCAACGTCCAATATACGATTTGTAACAACCCTCATTATTATTTTAAGAATTATGATTTTAAAATGAAAGTGTTTAAGATTTCCCTTTATGAATGTTGGAAAATTAGAAACACGTGAATGAGTTACGATTATGAATATTCTGTTGGGGTGTATCACACCGTGCACCGGCCCAAGTGTTTGGGTATGATTGGTGTTTGTTTGAAGTCCATTGTTTGAGGGTTTCTAGGTTTAAGTAAAAGTAATGAAGTAAGTTGGGTTAAATATACTAAAGGACTACTTTCAAGTAAGTTTCGGTCGACACAATAGACGAGCGGTCGACATAGCATAACTCTCGGGAATACTTTCGGTCGACACAATAGACGAGCGGTCGACATAGCATAACTTTCGGGAATTCATTGTGTCGACATAAGTTGACATTATGTCGACATAAGTTGGAAAAGTCAGCAAAATCAGTAGAATTCTTATTGGTGGACATAAAAGGAATATTGATTTTAATTGATAAAGGGCTTTAAGTGGGTCTTGGCTGGCATTTCTCCCTCCCAGCCACGATTTTCCTCCCCCTCTTTCTCCCTAGGTTTCGTGCTCTAAATCAAAGGAGGGTGAGATTGAGATAGAGAA
>QAOC01044657.1:240100-251322 GCA_003255005.1 Begonia fuchsioides
ATAAAAGGAATATTGATTTTAATTGATAAAGGGCTTTAAGTGGGTCTTGGCTGGCATTTCTCCCTCCCAGCCACGATTTTCCTCCCCCTCTTTCTCCCTAGGTTTCGTGCTCTAAATCAAAGGAGGGTGAGATTGAGATAGAGAAGGAGTTTTGTGAGGAAAAAGAGTGAGAAAGTGAGTGACTTCAAGAGAAGTGAAGTGAAGAGCTTTGATATTTCGTGGAGGCTGAAGCTCAAGGTATTTTCATATCCTTTAAAGTTCTTGTAGGTTCAATAATGATAAAAGGATGATGTTGGTTGAATTAGTGGATAAAAATGAAGGAGTTCGTGTCAAGTGTTTCGAAATCAGTTATTTACGTACAAGGTTAGAGTTTTTGGAGATTCGGTCGACTTGTGTTACGAATCTGAGTTTATGTCCTTCAGAAGAGCTATAGTAGACCTTTAAAATAACCTATAGCCGTTAGAACCACTTGATTCGGAGTTATGTAGGAAACGTTATGGACGTCGCAAGTTGGTAAATAAAAACTGGGAGAGCACCGGTCGACACATTATCGACCGGTCGACACAAAATAACTCTCTGTAAATGATTTGGTCGACCGCATGAATAAGCGGTTGACACATTATGCTAAGTTAGGTCGACACCTATAGGTTATGTCGACCTAATCATTGTTCAAACAGTGAATGCCCTCTTTATTTTGACCACGTAAGTCGGCATGCGTTTGTTTTCTGAATTGGGTGTCTTCTAAGAATGTATAGTAGACTCCCTAAGGAACAATTTGACACCTTACTCATCAGGAATGGATCAATATAGAGGAAGTTATAGATGTTCAAAGTTGGAACATAAAGTTAAGACTTTATGCAAATTCTGATCTATATATGATTTATAGGTTTAAGCCATCGATTGGATTAAAAAGGAGACTCGAGTGGATAAACTCAACCTAGTTTCTAAGGTAAGTTAGCATTAAGATTATTTGGCCCTTAAGTGGGACTACATTTCAAAGATTAGGATGATTGTTTGATGTGTGCTGCATGTTTGTTCGCATGATATGTTTGGTGATGTATGCTTACTTTCATGTTATGTGACGTATGATTTAAGAGATGTTTTCATGTTCGTATGGTCATGCATCATAGTTTTACAAAACGTCTACGAACTATTTTCATGCATGTTTTACAACGTAGTTGGAGGTAGCGAGATATAATTGGTAGTATGGGACGCTAATTATGTTTTGTCTCTGATGAATTAAGAACTTGAATATCAGAACAGTAAAGTAAAGTAAATGGTTATTACAGGCCTGAGCACCTCAAGTAGTAAAGTAGTGAGCTCATGATCATTAGAAGTTGAAGTATGTAGAGGGGGTGTTCTTGAGATCCTGTAATATTTCCAAAGATAAAGAAGTTATGAAACCTAAGAAACGTGAATGAAATGTGCATTGTTTTAACAGCATGGCATACTCGTGCATTGTTTTAACAGCATGGCATACTCATGCATTGCATTTTATAGTTATGCTATTTACTGAGCTTTAGGCTCATAGTTTAGGCTTTGCAATGTAGGGAATATAATGGAGGAAATTGTACCAATGACTGATCATGAAGATAGAGCAGAAGAGTGTCCAAATGATACGGTTTATTGAGCGATGACCGACGGGGAGTGATGCACGACACACATAGTTAGAATAAAAAGTGTTTTGAATGTTTTGAATATTTTGGATATGTAATTGAAATGTATACCCTTATTTTTGTGAATGTATTTTGAACTATAGTTTTCCGCTGTAAGTTTAAGTTATGAAATGATCATGTATTTTTGATATGACAAGGGTGGAATTAGAATGTATGATTTTATCATTTACGGTTTTTCTTGTAAATTGTTTTATGAACTAAAGGTAATAGTTTTTTTTAGAAAATAAAGTAAACGAGTTTTCCACCAAAGTAATGTAAGTAAGTAAGTAAGAACAGTAACGGACCGGTCCTCGGGCTGCCCGCGAGTAAGCAAAGTAAAGTAAGTAAGCAAGTGAAGTAAGGCAGAAAGCGACGGCACGGGAATCGGGTCTTTACACGATTATTGATTTGAACCCCACAATCTATAATTACTCTATCTAATAGTAGACGGTCACCTGAAGGTAGCATCACTTGATACAACTGCTCTGCCACCTCCGGTACCCGGTTCAACTTCTTAGAAAACTCTTCAGACATAAATGAATGTGTAGCTCCCGAATCTATCAATGTAAAGGCACTAAGTCCATCAATTAACAATGTACATGCCACCACGGCCGAATGGTCCGCTTCCTCGGCATCAATCATTGCAAAAACATGACCAGCTATCCTCTTTTGTTCTGGTTTGTTTGGAAGTGCCTTCGGACAATCATACGCCATGTGTCCCATCTCCTTACATCTGAAACAGCGTTTAGATCCAGCCATACACTCTCCCGCATGCTTTCGATTGCACTTGGGACATCTCAATGTTGGCCCTGGACTTTTAACTTGCTTTCTTTTCCCTTGCTCGTTCGAACTTTCACCTGGCCTTTTCATCCCACGCACTAGTTGCCATTGTTTACTCGGTTGCAGTTGGACTTCTCGAAAGAACCATCCTTGGGATGTTCCCGGTTGTTGCTTTGTCAGCTTTGATCCTGCTTCCTCAAGGTCTAGAGCCTTGGAAACAACCTTCGAATATTGAGCATCCTCTTATCCCCAAGTCTTTATCCCTTTACAAATTTCTGGTTTCAACCCATGCACAAATTGCTCAACTTCATCCTCATTAGTTCCCTCCTCAGAACATTTCTTCTTCCTCTCCTCATGGTCCTTCAATCACTAATCGCATATTTAGTACTCCAAAATAAGGATTTTTCTACTTTAATCTTGTTATAACATAGAAGTATGCAAATGATACAGTTATTGAGCTGTCTAAAGGACTGACTTAACTCAGTACACTAACCCTTTCGTTCCCTTATTCATTTAATTACATATTCAAAACATTCAAAACTTTCAAAACACTTTATATTCTAACTGTGTGTGCGTTACATCACTCCCCGTTGGTCGTTGCTCAATAAACGGTATAATTTGAACACTCCTCTGCTCTAACTTCTTGATCAGTCATTGGCTCAATTTCCTCCATTATATTCCCTACATTGCAAAGCCTAAACTATGAGCTTAAAGCTCAGTAAGAAACATAACTATAAAATGCATGCATGAGTATGCTATGTCGTTAAAACAATGCACAATTTCATTCACGTTTCTTGGGTTTCATAACTTCTTTATCTTTGGAAATATTACAGGATCTCAAGAACACCCCCTCCACTTACTTCAACTTCTACTGATTGTGAGCTCACTACTTTACTACTTGAGGTGCTCAGGCCTGTAATAACAATTTACTTTACTTTACTATTCTGATATTCAAGTTCTTAATTCATCGGAGACGAAACATAATTGGCGTCCCATACCACCAATCATATCTCGTTTACCTCTAACTACGTCGTAAAACCATGCATGAAAATAGTTCTTAGAAATTTTGTAAAACTATGATGCATGACCATATGAACATGAAAACATCACTTAATCACATCACATAACATGAAAATAAACATTCATCACCAAACATGTCATGCAACAAACATGCAGCACACATCAAACAATCATCCTAATCTTTGCAATGTAGTCCCACTTAAGGGCCAAATAATCTTAATGCTAACTTACCTTAGCAGCTAGGTTTAGTTGATCCAATTGAGTCTCCTTAATCCAACCGATGGCTTAAACCTATAAATCATATGCGGATCAAAATTTGCATAAAGTCTTAACTTTCTATTCTAACTTTGAACATCTATAACTTCCTCTATATTGATTCATTCCTGATTACTAAGGTGTCAAATGTTTCCTTAAGGCGTCTACTATAACTTCTTAAAAGACACCAAATTCAGAAAACTAACGGATGTTGACTTACGTGGACAAAATAGAGGGCATTCTCTGTTTGAACAGTGATTAGGTCGACATAAACTTTCAGGGGTCGACCTATGTCGACAAAACAGAGAGCATGCATTTATGGAACTCAAGAATCGGTCGACAGAACCTATATGTGTCGACCTAACTTAGCATAATGTGTCGACTGCTTATTCATGCGGTCGACCGAATCATTTACAAAGAGTTATTTTGAGTCGACCGGTCGATAATAAGTCGACCGGTGCTCTCCCGAATCATTTACAGAGAGTTATTTTGTGTAACATCCATAACTTTGTCTAAAAATCTCCAATTTGAGTGATTGAAACGGCTTTAGATTACACTAAATGTCTACTATACTTCTTATGAAAGACATAAACTCAGATTCGTAACCAAATTCGACCG
The DNA here is from genome assembly GCA_003255005.1 of Begonia fuchsioides. Lineage (NCBI taxonomy): Eukaryota > Viridiplantae > Streptophyta > Magnoliopsida > Cucurbitales > Begoniaceae > Begonia > Begonia fuchsioides. The sequence continues at coordinate 244,429 of QAOC01044657.1, forward strand.
AAACTCCAAAAACTCTAACCCTGTACGTACATAACTGATTTCGAAACACTTGACACGAACTTCTTCATTTTTATCCACTAATTCAACCAACGTCATCCTTTTATCATTATTGAACCTAGAAGAACTTTAAAGGATATGAAAATACCTTGAGCTTCAGCCTCCACGAAATATCAAAGCTCTTCACTTCACTTCTCTTAAAGTCACTCACTTTCTCACTTTTTTTCTTCACAAAACTCCTTCTCTATCTCAATCTCACCCTCCTTTGATTTAGAGCACGAAACCTAGGGAGAAAAGGGGGAGGAAGATCGTGGCTGGGAGGGAAAATGCCAGCCGAGACCCACTTAACATCCTTTATGAAAAGAAATCAATATTCCTTTCATGTCCACCAATCAGAATTCTTCAGATTTTGCTGACTTTTCAACTTATGTCGACACATGGTCAACTTATGTCGACACATGGTCAACTTATGTCGACACAATGGTCGACTTATGTCGACACCATGGTCGACCAAAGAAATTCCTGAGAGTTTTTCTATGTAGACCGCTCGTCCAATTGGGTCGACCCAATCTTTTCCCGAGAGCAACTTATGTCGACCGTTTATTTGTTGTGTTCGACTGAAACTTACTTTTAAGGTAATCCTTTAGTATATTTAACCCAACTTACTACATTAATCTTACTTAAACCTAGTAACCCTCAAACAATGGACTTCAAGTAGTAAAGCAGTGAGCTCACGATCAGTAGAAGTTGAAGTAGGTGGAGGGGATGTTCTTGAGATCCTGTAATATTTCTAAAGATAAAGAAGACATGAACCTAAGAAACGTGAATGAAATTGTGCATTGTTTTAACGACATGGCATACTCATGCATTGCATTTTATAGTTATGTTTCTTATTGAGCTTCAGGCTCATAGTTTAGGCTTTGCAATGTAGGGAATGTAATGGAAGAAAGGATGCTAATGACTGATCAAGAAGTTAGAGCAGAGGAGTGTTCAAATTATACCGTTTATTGAGCAATGATCGACGGGGAGTGATGTAACGTACACACAGTTAGAATATAAAGTGTTTTGAAAGTTTTGAACGTTTTGAAGAATTAATGATATGTATACCCTTAGTTTTGTGTGATGGATTTCAAAGCTTTTGAAATGAATGTATTATTAAGTTAAAGTAATTGTCTTCCGCTGTACGTTTTAAGTTATTGAATGCTTATGTATTTTTGATAAAGGTGGAACTAAAATCATAGCTTTACAAGAATGCATGTTTTTCAAGTGGACGTTTTCCTTTTAAACTATTTCACAAGCTAAAGATAGTTTTTCAGAAATTTTTAAAGTAATGAGTGTTCCACCTAAGTAAGTAAGTAAGTAAGTAAGAATGTAGTAACAGACCGATTCTCGGGCTGCCTCCAAGTAAGCTAAGTAAAGTAAAGTAAGTAAGTAAGTGAGGTAAAGCAGAAAGCGGCATCTCGGGAATCGGGTCGTTACACTAGCCGTTTTCTTCATATCTTCCGATCCCCTTGTCCATTTACTTTGAAATTTTGACCCACAAACTCAATCACCTGCATCGGCCTTTCCTCCAAATTTCAGCTTCTAGCTCCTTATGCCGCTGGAGATCTGGCCGGAGGCATTTAACCATGTGTTTCCTTCAACCGAACCAACCTCTCCCATTTTCCCCTCTTTTCTTTCTCCATTTTCTCCTTAACCGACCAAACCACCATTCCATTTTCACATCATCTGGTATCAGAGCTAAGCATCCCATCCCACCTTCCTTTTTGCCTTTGTATTTTTTTGGTTTTATTTTGATAATATGTATTCACTAGTTGCACCACATTCGAGATCAAACCGAAGAGCAAAAAGCCATTACTCGGATTACCTTGAATCGGACTATTATGAATCATTGGATAAACTCAAGCTCCTTATGTATGAAATTCGTCAAGATCTTCACAATTTGAATTAAAGCTATGTCGTTTCTCTCAGACAAAAAGTGGAAGAAAATGTTGAGGTACAAACCGAGCAAGTGGAAGACGTTGTCGATATTGAGGATAATCACTCCTCCAAGGAATCTGAAAACTCTTGTGCTATCTTTGAGCCTCATCACGAGCCTAACCAAGAAGAAAGGATTGAGAATCTTCCGTTGGCAGCAAGTATTGAAGAAGGAACCTCAATGAAGATAGAGCTCCAACAAGCCGAGATTGCCAACCCTATGTCTCGAACGACCGTGAACCAACCCTTCGGGTATGTAGATCCAATATTTACAGCACCCTCTCATGCTTGCAATGTAGGTACAAATAATTTTAAAGATCTTTAACAAAAATTTGAGGAAATAGTGGAAGTAGAAACCGAGCAAGTGAACTTAGAGTTTCCAAGTGGAGGATACAAAATACTGTGTTGCGGATTCCGAGACTTTTTCAAGGTGGTTAGTGTCTTTACCCGAACTATTTACTAATTTCTTTGTTTTTGATTGGATGAAGGAAATTTGTAAGAGTTATCAAGAATTTTGTCCTTGTGTGGATTTGAGCCTAAAGAAGAGAAATAGTGTCCTTCATTTCTTGGAGGATTATTCAATCAAGGATGAGAAATTTTACAATTCTAGTGAGAAAGCCTGCGTACCCTTCATCAAAGGAACCGAGGAATATGATTTGGCTAATCACCTTGGTAAGTTGAAAATCTTGGAAACCTTAATAGAACATTTCCATTGGACACACTTGTTTTGGGATGTGCATAAGGTTTTTGAGAGGAGGCCAAGCATGCCCACTTTAAATAGTTAGTGATATCTTTCGTGCTATCTATTGCCCCGAATAACTTTACAAGACTTATTCATATTCGGTTTAAAGAATTCATGGGAAGGTTCCTTGTTGATTACTTTGTTGACGTTGTGGTTTATAATTGGGACTTTTCTACTCATCTTGGGCATCTTAGATTGTTGTTTGGAACACTCCGAGTTACTACAATTTTTAGTCATTCAAAGAAATGTGTTTTCGTGCAAAAAAGGATTCATTTCCTAGTGTTCCTTATTTCTAAGAATGACATGGAAGTAGATGATTCTGAAATTGAGGCTATTCGAGATTGGCCTACTCCTAACGATGCCTCGGATGTGAAGAGTTTTCAAGGCATTGAGGTCCTTAATTCGAATCGGATCAAGAAGTCTGATCTAGTAAAGAAGATGCGTGAGAAGGTAAGTAAGGTCCTCCACAAGAAGAATGAGTATTATGCTAGAGAAGCTAAACGAGGAAGGAAAGACATTAGCTTCAATGTGGGAGACTTGGTGTGGTTACACTTGAGGAAGGAAAGATTTGCCAAGCAAAGGCGTTCGAAACTTTTACCAAGGGCCGATGGTCCTTTGAAGATTGTGGAGAAGATCAATCAAAATGCTTACAAGCTTGAACTTCCCGGGGAGTATGGAGTCTCGGCCTCCTTCAATGTCCAAGATATTTCTCCTTATTTGGGGGATGAGCAAGAAGAACAAGAGGAAGAAGAAAACTCCTTGGATTTGAGGTCAAATCCTCAATAACCCGAGGAGGATGATGTGCCATCAAAGACCAATACCGAGAATACATCCCGAGGGCCTATAACCCGAGCCCGAGCCAAGAAGTTTGCTAACATGTTTGCTCATTTTTTAGGGTTATTTATGCAAGGAACCTTAACGGGAGAACAAACTTTGGAAGATCAAAGACAGCCCAAACATCTTCTCACTTGGGAATTCTCTTCAATACCCACGAAGCAAAGTGGAGAAAGGAAAATGGAGGCAGCCCGGGACAACATCAACTTGAACGAGAATCCAACCTTTGCATGGCCCATGCAAGACCTGGAGAATGGAAGTCCAAGACCATTTCACTCAAGTTCTTCATCAGCCCAAGACCACATGGAAGGATGAAGACCCATTTTTATTATGTCTTTTAGTTTTAGCAATTTTTGGATTGAACAATTGCCGATGGATTTTAGGTGGAATATTCGGTTAGGTTTAGGGTTTTATTTTGCTGAAGGGTTAGCCACGTGAAGACCCTATTTTGTGCTGCAAGTGAGGGTGTTGAAGAGGGGGACCATGGTCAGCCTTGGTGCCTCCTTTTCGGGTAACATCTAGGAGAACCACCAAGCTGTTTTCTCCATTGCTTTGCCATTTCGGGTTAAGCAGATTTGCAGAATTTTGGGAGCCCTTTTCCCCCCAAACGTTAGGGTGTTTTAAGCTCACTTTGAGCTCAGTTTTAAGGCAGTGAAGTTTGAAAATTAAAGATTGCATTTGCATCTCATTTTCCTTGGTGGTTCCTCCTCCTCCAAGACTCGGGTTTTTCCGGCGAGTTACATCTGGAAACCACCGAGAGCTCCACTCCGGTTTTGGCTGCCATTGAAGCTTGGGTTAGCTAGGCCATACCACACTCCTTCAACCACGTTTTTAATGGAATCCAAGGTAAGGGTGTGAACCCCAAAGCTTCTCCTCCGTTCGGGATTATTCCCCATTTTTTCAACTTTTCGATTTCCCCCTTTCCCGAGAGCTCTTTTGAGCACTCTAGCCATTTTCTTCATATCTTCCGATCCCCTTGTCCATTTACTTTGAAATTTTGACCCACAAACCCAATCACCTGCATCGGCCTTTCCTCCAAATTTCAGCTTCTAGCTCCATATTCCACCGGAGATCTGGCCGGAGACATTTAACCTTGTGTTTCCTTCAACCGAACCAACCTCTCCCATTTTCCCCACTTTTGTTTCTCCATTTTCTCCTTAACCGACCCAACCACCATTCAATTTTTACATCAATAGGGCTTAGAGCTTAGGGCTTTGAGCTTTAAGCTTTGGGGATTGAGCCTAAGCTTAGGGATTAAGTATATGGTTATGACTTAGGTCATAGGGCTACTAACTTTTTGTTTAGGTCTTTTTGGCTTTTGGTTTTGGGCATTGGGCTTAAGGCTTTGAGTATCGTGGTTAGGCCTTAGGTTTTCGGGCTTTGGACATACGAATTTTGGCTTTGGTCTTAGACTTAGACCTTTTGGCTTAGGGCTTAGGGCTAAGGGCTTTTGTCTATGGGCTTAGGGATTACGTCTTTGCTGACACGGAATTGAGGGGTTTTAGATTTAGGAAGAGGGAGGATAGTCGGTTAAGGTTTGTAAGGAAATAATATCCGGTATTCCAGAATCGGGACCGGATTTTATAATGTGATAACTCGACAAAGAGATTGGACTGAAATTTTGAGGGGAACTCTGGGTGTGGATTGAGTAACAATCATCCAAAAATGAAGGAAATTGCGCTGGTGGATTCGTCGGAATACAATAGAACAGTAACGGTGATCTGGAGGTGGCCGGAAATGTTGGACAGCGCAGGAGATGAAAATACAAACAAAATAAACGATGGAATGAAGAGCTTATGACCTTCAAGCTCACCCTACGTCCTTGAAGAAGGCTGGAGACTTTGAAGCAAGAAGAGAACCCCAGCTCGGAGGAGGAATCCCTTGAGGAACCACGGCCGGAGGATTACCGGCTGCCGGTTGAAATTGGAAAATGCCCCGGAAGAGGGAGAGCTAAAAGCTTCTTTAATTCAAATTATAAATTGAGGATTACAATCATGGAATGGGGAAGTTTTATCAGCTACGAAGAGAGGAAAAAGGGAGGGAAAACTAAGGGCCAAGGTCATGCAAAAAGCATGCTGAAAAATGACTAAAAAGAGGGAAAATTTGGACCAATGAGGATGCAAGAACGTGCAACCCACGTTTCTTGAATCCCTTCAGCCAATACCCTTCTTCCAGCCAATCCCTTTTAGCCCTAAATACGCTTCTTCCAGCCAATTAAACCCTCATGCAAAACCCCATGCACAGCATGCAAAAATCCACATTAAAACTCTAGCCAAGAAACCTTCTCGGGTTCTCCAAATGTCGACGTAAAATTAATCAAAAAAATGCAATAATATTCCTTCAATCCTTAGAAAGGTTGATGAGTTGAGTCGTGGGATGATTGTACACGATTGCATGTGACTCCAACTCGCCATGCAAGGTAAACTTCAATCGGGTTCGGGTGCGGGCTCGAATCCAGCGGTCTCGGTTTTAGGTTGCAAATTCACCTCTTCTCCTGCCAAGTTATCACGAGTTTTGGCCTTGTTTGATCCCCCAAAGTTGGCTTAGAAATGTATAATTCTTCAATTAATTTTCCTGCAAAATTAACAAACATATTAGAAAAATTCCGAGTTCGGGCTCGGGTTATTGCTCCACTTGGCATGCAAATCCGTGGCATGTCATCCTCCCCGGGTTCTTGAGGATTTGACCTAAAATCCAGTGGGAAATCATCTTCATCTTGCTCATCTTCATCAAATCCAGCAAAGGGGGAAATGTCTTTAACATTAAATGTGGCTGAAATTCCGTAATCTCCTGGCAACTCAAGTTTGTATGCGTTTCGATTGATCTTTTCGACAATTTTGAAAGGACCGTCAGCCCTTGGTGAAAGCTTAGAAACCCTTTGATTCGGAAACCTTTCTTTTTGTAAATGCAACCACACGAGATCTCCCACTTTGAAATCAATTTTCTTCCTACCTCGATTGTTGGCATACTTAGCATAATTCTCATTGGCCCTTTAGATAGACTTACTAACCTTCTCGTGTAGTTTCTTAATAAACTCGGCTTTCGTAGCACCATTCGGATTGCTGATTTCCTTAGATGGAATGGGCAACAAATCAAGAGACGTGAGGGGGTTAAACCCATACACCACCTCAAAAAGGCTTGTCCAGGTAGCACTATGAACGCTATGGTTGTATGCAAACTCAATATAAGGGAGTTGAAGGTCCCAATCTGAGAGTTTCTTATTTACCACGCTCCTTAGCAAAGTTCCCAACATTCGGTTCACAACTTCCATTTGTCCATCGGTTTGTGGATGGAAGGAGGTGCTGAAAAGTAGTTTAGTTCCAATCCTTCTCCAAAGAGTCTTC
>QAOC01044657.1:252010-270291 GCA_003255005.1 Begonia fuchsioides
CTTAGAAACCCTTTGATTCGGAAACCTTTCTTTTTGTAAATGCAACCACACGAGATCTCCCACTTTGAAATCAATTTTCTTCCTACCTCGGTTGGCATACTTAGCGTTATTCTCATTAGCCCTTTGGATAGACTTACTAACCTTCTCGTGTAGTTTCTTAATAAACTCGGCTTTCGTAGCACCATCCAGATTGCTGATTTCCTTAGATGGAATGGGCAACAAATCAAGGGGAGTGAGGGAACACTACGGTTGTATGTAAACTCAATATAAGGGAGTTGAAGGTCTCAATCTGAGAGTTTCTTATTTACCACTCTCCTTAGCAAAGTTTCCAACGTTCGGTTCACAACTTCTGTTTGTCCATCGGTTTGTGGATGGAAGGAGGTGCTGAAAAGTAGTTTAGTTCCAATCCTTCTCCAAAGAGTCTTCCAAAAAGTGCTTATAAATTTCATATCTTGGTCCGAAACGATGGTCTTCGGTATTCCATGGAAACAAACCACCTCTTTGAAATAAATCTCGGCCACATGTGGTGCATCACTAGTTTTGGAGCAAGCTAAGAAGTGAGCCATCTTGGAGAACCAATCTACTACAACCATGATAGAGTCTTTGGACCTGCAAGTTTGAGGAAGACCGAGTATGAAATCCATACTAACCTCCACCCAAGGGTGTCTCGGCACGGGAAGTGGGAGATATAAGCCTTGAGGAAGCAATCGGCTCTTGGTTTTCTTACATATAATGCACTTTTCTATAATTCGATGTATATCCCGAAACAAGTGTGGCCAATAGAAATGCTCTTTAAGAGCCTCCAAAGTTTTTTTCTCTCCAAAATGGCTAGCCAACCCTCCACCATGAGCTTCTTTAATAAGGGAATCCCGGAGGCCATGATGTGCAACCAGAGCACTTCACGGACGTGGACGTGAACTGATGTGCCACGGATTAGCACATCTAGAAGCGGAAGCAAACTATTTTCTAATGAGTTCGTTGATTTTGTAGGAAGCTTGTTTTATAAAGGTTTAATCAAGAAGCCAAAGATGAAGGGCATGGTGAGCCCTAGTTGTCAAGTGGGGTTGATGCATTTCATGGGCCAACCACACTTGATGAAGGAAGAGGAGTTCAAGGGTGGCACATTAAGGTGGCCCCAAATCACCAAAACATGAAGGGGAAAGCATGTTTTCCTTTTGACAACTTTGTGTAATAATTTAGTTAGTTTTATGTAATAATTAGGAGGATAATTAGTAGCTTAAATTTGTGCACATGTAAGGGTACTTAGTGTACCCGTGGCATGGAAGGGTGATCAAAACATCCATGGTGATGAAAACAACATTTCTGGTTTCGGCCCAAGCTGACCTTCGAGGCTTGTGCAGCCGTTTCGACAACCTTCCGGACCTGTTGTGGACAAACGTCCTTCTACAAAAATGTGGCCCACATCTTAAGGTTTCCAGCATTGGGCAGAGCATAAAATTTGGACAACAACTGCCCAGCCAACGATCACCATTACAGAGGCCTCCAGAAGATGGAGCGGCCCAAGAGCATCCAACCCATGGTGGCTGATCCATGGCCATGTTTGGCCCCAACGGAAAGGAAGGCCGAATTTCATCTTTGTCCTTCATGGGAGCAGCAACTAGCAGCCCATGGAAGTGCCCAACCATTAGCCCAAAAGATACAAGTGTTCAAGTCCATTTGATTATGGACAATCCATCATGGGTTTGGCCCATCTATTAGGTTTTTGGTTTTTCAAGTGAAAACCATGCTAGCTCCTCTCTTGTTTTTCTTTTGTTGTAAGTTAGTAAACGTGGCTGCAAGTGGAAAGTTATCATGTGTTTTGGCCTTGTTTGATCCTCCAAAGTTGGCTTAGAAATGTATAATTCTTCAATTAATTTTCTTGCAAAATTAACAAACATATTAGAAAAATTCCGAGTTCGGGCTCGGGTTATTGCTCCACTTGGCATGCAAATCCGTGGCATGTCATCCTCCTCGGGTTCTTGAGGATTTGACCTAAAATCCAGTGGGAAATCATCTTCATCTTGCTCATCTTCATCAAATCCAGCAAAGGGGGAAATGTCTTTAACATTAAATGTGGCTGAAATTCCGTAATCTCCTGGCAACTCAAGTTTGTATGCGTTTCGATTGATCTTTTCGACAATTTTGAAAGGACCGTCAACCCTTGGTGAAATCTTAGAAACCCTTTGATTCGGAAACCTTTCTTTTTGCAAATGCAACCACACGAGATCTCCCACTTTGAAATCAATTTTCTTCCTACCTCGGTTGGCATACTTAGCGTTATTCTCATTAGCCCTTTGGATAGACTTACTAACCTTCTCGTGTAGTTTCTTAATAAACTCGGCTTTCGTAGCACCATCCAGATTGCTGATTTCCTTAGATGGAATGGGCAACAAATCAAGGGGAGTGAGGGAACGCTACGGTTGTATGCAAACTCAATATAAGGGAGTTGAAGGTCTCAATCTGAGAGTTTCTTATTTACCACTCTCCTTTTCAAAGTTTCCAACGTTCGGTTCACAACTTCTGTTTGTCCATCGGTTTGTGGATGGAAGGAGGTGCTGAAAAGTAGTTTAGTTCCAATCCTTCTCCAAAGAGTCTTCCAATGCTACCGCCTTGGCCGAACATTGGCCGACCCTCGGTCAAGCCTCGACCCACCTTCGGCCCATTAGAAGACCTTGGCCAAATGCTATCGGCCATGATACTTAAATCCTTAAGTATTTTGGTTATTTGGTCAAGGAAAGGACGAGGTTCAAATTAGCACGGACATATCTCTTGGATGTCCGTAGATCATCCATCGGACGCGCGTACAAGACCGATCGTCGAGCCACCAGCGAACCACAAGGGATTCTCATACATCAAATCCGTGAACCAGCTGTTGAATCATCAGAGGATCTTCAAGCAACCGTGCCAATCCTATTGAACCAAGCCTAAAAGTCAACCGAAGCCTTCCCGAAGCTAATCCAAGGCGTTCAAGTCATCAAAGGGCTTAGCTTATTTTTCTTAGTTTTGTTATCTTTACGGTTTTGCTATTTAAGTGGTTACTTACACTTTAATGAGACAGAGTGATTTTTTAGAGAAAATTTGTGAATTACACCTTCTTCCCGAAAGGTTTGAAGCTCTCTCCGATGTATACTTCTCCGGTGCGTAATATCCGACCGAGAACGTCAACCCTTTGCACGTACGATCGGTTAGTCATATCCGAGTGCGGGCGAGGTCTACGAAGTAGAACACTTTGATTGCTCAAGTGTTCGGAATTGCCCATCCATCTACACCCAAAAACTCTAAAGAGTCCACCCACCCCACCGAGCGATCACCCTTTCACCACACTTATCCGATTCCACTCATATTTCCACCTCCGGAGCCATTCTCATATTACACCGAGCCATCTCCATTTACATTCGACCATTCCCCATATTTCCCATCACAATTCGCTTCCGCAACACAACTCCATAATTCGCACGAAGCATTTTCCCGTTTGCCACACGCAACCCCGTACCGACCCCGCGTGTGCTCATTCTTCCAACCCACGGTGCGCCGACCCCCAAGGAAGGCACATCAGGCCACCACTTGGAATACATAACTTTTCTCCTTTAAAAAGAAATCCATCCATGAGGTAATATCTGCAATCCACCTTGTTGATACTCAACTCATACCACTTGCTGAAATCTTGGTCATCTTTATATGCTTCCTTAATCCATTCAAAACCAAGGAATTTATTGGATAATTTGGTTAGAAGGACATACCTTCTTGATAGTGCATCAGCGACCACGTTTACTTCACCCTTCTTGTATTTGATTATATACGGATATCTCTCAAGAAACTCCACCCATTTGACATGCCTTCTATTCAGCTTGCTTTGGCTTTTAATGTGCTTAAGAGCTTGATGATCCGAATGAATAATAAATTCTTTAGATAACAAATAATGTTGCCATACCTCGAGTGCTCGAATTACCGCATAGAACTCTTTGTCATAGGTCGAATAATTTAGGGTAGCTCCCTTGAGTTTCTCACAAAAATATGCAAGTGGTCTTCCTTCTTGCATAAGGACAGCACCTATCCCGACTCTGGAAGCATCACATTCCACTTCAAAAACTTTGTTGAAATTGGGAAGGCTTAGCACGATTGCATTGCAAAGCTTGTGCTTAATGAGTTCAAAACTCCCTTGAAAATTAGGTGTCCATTCGAAATCTCTTCCCTTTTTAGTGCAATCCGTCAAAGGAGTCACAATGGAGTTAAAACCTTGAATGAATCGCCGGTAAAAAGATGCTGACCCATGGAAGCTACGGACATCTGAGACACACCTTGGAACGGGCCAATCCCGAATAGCTTCCACCTTGATTTCATCTACTTCCATTCCCTCCTTGGATATAATAAATCCCAAGAATTGAATTCTTGGTTGTACAAATGAGCATTTCTTCAAGTTGCCAAAAAGCTTAAAATCTCAGAGTTTATCAAACAACAATTTAAGGTGTTCTCGGTGACTATGCATGTCAAGGCTATAAATCAATATATCATCGAAATAAACCACCATAAATTTTCCGAAGAATTCTTTAAGTACGTAGTGCATAAGCCTCATAAAAGTACTAGGGGCATTAGATAGCCCAAAAGGCATTGCTAACCATTCGTAGAGGCCGTACTTTGTTTTAAACGCCGTTTTCTATTCGTCTCCTTCCTTCATGCGGATTTGGTGATAACCACTCTTTAGATCCACCTTTGAAAAAAAAGAAGCTTTGCGGAGTTCATCTAACATATCCTCGAGTCATGGTATCAGAAAATGATATTTAAAAGTGATTTGGTTGATTGCCCGGCTGTCAACACACATCCAAAAACTACCATCCTTCTTTGGCACAAATAAAGCGGGCACGAAACAAGGACTCTCTCGGATATGCGCTTTAGCGAGAAGTTCTTTAACTTGTTGATGTAATACTTGTTAGCTTTAACTATGATTAAAGTAACCATTGTTTTTAATGATGAATATGAATGTGTTGTATAATTGATTAACCATTAAAGAGAAGTTGATTTGAACAATGTATATGAAATACCCTCAACAAAGGGTACCTTTTTTGTCTAACAAGTCGGTCGAGTTTTGCAGAAATTATTAAGTCTGATACAGGTTATGTCGACCGATCATTAGTTATGTCGACTCATCCTCTGGCAGAGGATAAATTTGTGTCGACCGTTTCCCAGCTATGTCGACCTATCTTCAGGCAGCAACCTTCTTATGTCGACCGCTACGTTATATGTCGACTGATGAGTTAACCAAAGAAGAATATTATGTCTACCGTTATAAGAATGTGTCGACCGCAAGATATTCAAGACAAGAAGTCTACAAGGTTCAAAAGCTAAACTTATGTCGACTGTCCAATTTTGTCTCGAATTCATACATGTCCAGAAGCCATATTTATGTCCACCGATAAACTATTATGTCGACTGCATACATGTCCAGAAGCCATATTTATGTCGACTGCTAAACAATTGTGTCGAAAGCATACATCTCCAGAGGCCATATCTATGTCGACGAAAGCTCTTCCCAACGGCAACTCACTAAAACTTATGTCGACCGATCAAAAGATGTGTCGACCGATCAAGAGCGGAAAGAAGAGATAAGCTACCAACGGCTATTTATGAATGTGTCTAAACGGCTATATCTATGTCGACCATTCCCATACTTATGTCGACCGATCCAGCCTGCGCAGAACGAAATCTATAAATAGCTGGTGTGATGCCAATTGAAGTAACCATTCTGTTAAGAGCAAAAAGAAAGCCGAATTGCTGCCAATTTTTAGAGAATCATTTCATTCTCTCAATCTTTGTATTTCTATCTTGAATATTCTCTTGGTGATTGAGAGAGTCGGTTAGTAACCGTTAATTTGAATATCATACTTTGTGAGCGAAATTGTAAGAGGGGTGACGCCTCTCCTAAAGAAGAGTCACTGTAAAGGTTTGATTGACACCCGTAAGTCAATCGGAGTGAGCTCAAAGAATTGAGCGGGAAGAATCTTCATGGAGGTACCTTGGAGCGCGGACGTAGGCAAGGTTGGCCGAACCGCGTTAACAATCCGGTGTCAATCTCTCTCTCTCTAACTCTATTAAGTTGTTTATCTTTTCCGCATTGGAGTTTTTAGATTGAGTAAACCGTACGCACAAATTTGATTAAAGTGTAATCATCGGAGAAAATTTTTATTAATCTAATTCACCCCCCCTCTTAGGTTAATCTCGATCCTACAATTGGTATCAGAGCAGGAATATTGAATTGATTAACCTATAATTACTGTGATAATCATATGGCCTTTAACATGAATAGCACTAACATCGAAGGTCAATCCACAACTAGGCCGCCCCTATTTGATGGAAATAATTATGTCTATTGGAAAACTAGAATGAGAATATTTATTCAAGCAATGGACTTTGGCATTTGGAATATTATAGAAGATGGCCCCTTTATCCCTACAAAATTAGAAAATGATGTTAGGGTGCCTAAGACTAGAATTGAATACAATGATCAAGATTTGAAAAATGTTAGTCTAAACGCTAAAGCTATGAACATGCTATATTGTGCTCTCTCTAGTAATGAATTTAATAGAATTCAAGGTTGTGAAAATGCTAGAGAAATATGGCGGTTACTTGAAGTTACTCACGAGGGTACCAATCAAGTAAAAGAAAGTAAAGTCAATTTACTAGTCCATGAGTATGAGTTATTCACCATGGATAGGGTTGAGTCTATTGGTTGTATGTACACTCGTTTTACTAACTTGATCAATAGCCTAAAGGTTCTTTGTAAGGTTTATACATAAGAGGAATGCGTGCGAAAAGTTCTTCGTGTTCTGCCTCCAGCTTGGCAACCAAAGATGACGACAATTTAGGAAGCCAAGGACCTCAAAGTGCTGAAACTTGAAGAACTCATTGGATCCCTAATGAGCCATGAGTTGACTATGCAAGCCAATGAGAAAAAAGATCTAAAAGAGAAAGAGATATACAAGAAGAAGGATATAGCTCTTAAAGCTTCCTCAAGCAAACAAGAAGAAACCGAAAGTGAGGAAGAAGAGGAAGAAATTGCCTTCATAACAAAGCGCTTCAACAAATTCCTTCAGAAAAGAAAAATGAAAGGAATTCGAGCAACAAGAGGCGACAAAGCAACCGGTGACAAAAACAAGGAAGTCACTTGTTTTGAATGTGGAAAGGTGGGACACTACAAGTCGGAGTGCCCTAAGATCAAGAGAGTTCCCAAGTCCTACAAGAGGAAAGCAATGAAGATGTTCTCTCTTTCGCTAGGTTCGGGTCGGCCATTTGTTGTGAGGGTTCTTCGGATCACCATGAGGAGGGGGCCTTCTTGCTCTCGGCACACCTCCTCAATAGGTTCGGCCATTGGTTCATTCTCACCCTCCATTGGTTCATCTTCACTAACAACCTCACCACTACTTTCAAGGAGCACCATGACTCTCTTATTAGGACATTGTGCAGCAATATGCCCTAATCCAAGACACTTGAAACACTTTATATCTCTTGACCGTAGCTTGTTAGTATCTTCAAATGGTTTAGGGGGAACATCTTTCTTTTGAGCCCACCGTTTTGGTTGGAAGGTCTTGTTCTCTTGTCTTGGAGGTGGCTTGTAAGGTGTGTTGTACGCCGGGGTTGGTTTCACCACAATTTTCTTGCCCTTCTTTTTGTGTTGTCTTTCCACCCGCAAAGCTAGTTGAATGGCGGCATCCAATGATTCTACAAGTTGTAACTCCATCACATCACCAATATCCTTATGCAACCCTCTTAGGAACCGCGCCAATATTTGTTCTTCCGGCTCTTCAAGATCACATCGGATCCGCAAGGTCTCAAATTCCATTAGATATTCTTCAACCGAGAGGTGCTCTTGTTTCAAGTTTTGGAGTTGGTAAAACAACTCTTGTCTATAGTGGCTGGGGACAAATCTCCTTTTCATATGCATCTTCATGCCTCTCCAAGTAGTTATTTCTTCTTCATGGTCACGTCTCCTTTGTGCTCTCAAACTATCCCACCATAAGCTTGCATAGCCGTGGAGCTCCAAAGCTACTAGCTGCAATTTAGACCTCTCCGAGTAATTGTAACAATCAAATACTTTGTCTACTTTATCTACCCAAGTTAAATAAGTGTCTCCATCACAAGAGCCATTAAATGGAGGCACACTTAACTTTATATTCCTTAGATCATCCTCACGGGGTGCTCGGTCCCTTGGTTCAAATTCATCTTCTGAATCTTCAACTTCATACAACCGAGCCCGTGCATGTCTGGCCCTTCTACCGGGAGTAGTCGGAGGTGGTGGCCGTGGGGGATTAGGGGTCTCCATTCTCTGAAGGAGCATGCCAACCTCCGGTTTATGCCATCAATTTGGTTCTGGAAATCGGAGTCATGTTCTTGGGAGGGCATAGGAGGTGGAGGAGGTTCACTCATGGAGGGGTGGTCTTGGCTTGGCTGCAAAACAGCCCCACTTCGAGTAGTCATACCACCACTTTTGGACGCCATTGAAAACAATTGGAAGAAGGGTTAACAACAGCAGAAAGCAAGGGAAAGAAGAGCTAGCTCTGATACCAAATGAATGTTGTCTTATGTGTTGATGAAAAATGTTTTTCCGCAAACTCTTGTGTGATAGTTGGTCTTGGCATAAAAGGGTAGGACACGTAAGTATGTGACACGCTCGGGGTTAGGAGGTGCCGGGAGAAAAGGGAACAAATGGAAAGACAAGGCAATCTGCTGAGAGAACAAGAAGGACTGGCAGAAACAGGGGAGTGAGCACACTAGAGCTCCAAATGCTTACGGGCCCTTGGGCTAAGATTTGGAGGACTTAAACTTTAAGGAGTGGGGTAACTTTGACCAAATTTTCAGAGTGAGATCACGTGGAGAACTATGGCACGGGGTGAATTTCTGGTGCACAAACAGACAAAACTGTTTTAGGCAGTACAGAAGGTATGGAAAGATCTATGTACAACTTTCGATGTAGGTAATATGGGAAGCCAAAAATTAACAGAAAATAACTTCAATGAAAGGGGAAGAGAATGGTGGGTTTTTGGAGGCAAAATCATGACTGGATTAAAAGTTATGAAAATTTGAAATCAGGTCGACAGAATGGGCCTGAATTGATTAATCCACTAGAAAGGTGGAGAAAGGAACGTGCACAACTTCGAATTGAAGAAATCTGGGAGTGACATGTAAAAACAAATATTTCTAGATGTGAATGAGGAACTCACAGCCCAAATTTTAGGACATTATCACACGGAAAAACAGAAGTTTGCACGGAGTGGACTTTTGATGCACAAATCCACTCGGGTAAGGAAACAAAGACAACAATCACACCAAAAAACAACAAGACACAAAAACAAATAAGGTGGGATGAGGGCTATATGACTTCCAATCTTACCTTGATCCTAATCAAGAGAGGAGGAAGGTTGGAATGAGGGCTAAGTGATCCTAGCAAAATCACCAACACCAAGACAAACCAAAACAAGGATATTACTCACCTTGGATGAAATGTCGTGAGAAAGGAAAGGGGGTTTGAGAGCTTCAAGCTTCCAAAGTTTTATCCAATTCTTTTCTGCTTTCAAATGACGTGGGAGGAGAGTTTTGATAACTCTCCAATTACATCAAAAAGAAAAAACCAAAAAGAAAAAAAAGAAATAGGACTAATGAGTGTTTTGTAGGTGTTAGGTGGAATTGGGTCCCACCAAAGCTTCTTAGACACACCACAAAGACTCTAGACTTAAGGCCACGTACTAAAACATCAACCTAAAGAAAAAGGTCAAGGGAAATAGGGCTTCCCCAAGTTCCAACAAAAAGGGCCATGGATTTGGTTCAAACCTAACCAAACCCTTCTCAATGGTCCAAACCAAACCATCAAGGCTTACAACAAAAATCAGCCCAGCCTATTTATAAGTTACAACCAACCCAGGTAAGTAAAAGGAAAATATCCAAGAGAAGATCAAGTGGACCATTATTGATGGACCATTCTTGCCCGGGCTTGTTGATCTCCTAGCTGTGCCCAAATTGGTGAAGATTTAGGCCTGATCCGGTCCATCACTTGATGGATTGTCCAATGCTTGATGGAGTTGATCATTTGTACCCCTTTTGGACCTTTCTTGGAGGGCTTCCTCTCCCAAAATGGTTGCGGGGCAATCGATATCCGACGCCCTTGTGATCGGACAGGGTCGTGGCTCGGGAGGGAGGTTTCGGCTAGGTGGACCTTGGACATCGGTCTCCACCTTTTCCTCTCCAAACTCCCATTGAAAGCAATGTTTGGGGAGTTCCTTTTCATGAAGTGTGGGAGCGTCTAAGAGGTCCATTGGAGAAAATGTTATACCTGCAAAATCAACAAACATGTTAGCTAATTGTTTTGCACGGCTCCGGGTTGTCAAGCCCTCCAATTAATGGTCGCTCCCGAGCATATCAGTATGAGTACCTTAGCTAAGATATCTAGGAATAATCTTGTTAGAAACCTTCCAAAGATATCCTTTGAGAAGGATAAAGTATGCAAAGCATGTCAAATGGGGAAACAAACAGAGTCTTCATTTGCTTCAAAGTCATTTGTATCAACCACCAAACCTCTTCAACTTCTTCATATGGATCTCTTTGGTCCTTCCAAGGTAGCTAGTTGACACGCTCGGGGATAGGAGGCGTGTCGGGAGAATAGAGGACAAAGGAAAATTAGCAATCTGCCGAGAACAAAGAAGGTTGGCAGAAACAGGGGAGGAAACTGGTTAAGGCCACAAATATACACTTGCGTTTGGGCTAATATTTGGTGGAATTAAACTTTAAGAAACGGTCTGGGCTTGGTCCAAAATTCAGAGTGATAGCACGTGTAAAACTTAAAATGGTACGGGTCTACTTTCTGTCACACAAACAGACAAACCAGCTTTGACAGAATAGAGGTATGGGAAAGACCTCTGCACAACTCCCAATGTAGGTAGTCTGGAAACGTGAAAATTGGCAGAAATCAACTTCAAGAAAACGGTAGGGAAATGAAATTTGTTTTGGAAAAAACGCACGGGTATATTAAACGATATGAGAGATTGAAAATCAGTCGACAGTATGGTCGGACTTCAGGCACTCGGGTAAAAGGCAGTGGAAGGATGAATGCACAACTCCTAAATGGAAGACACAGGGGACACAATGAAAGACCAAATATTTTAAGACACGAAGGAGGAATGCACAGACCAAATTTCATAAAATTAGCACACGGAAAACACTAGTTGGCACGGGGTGGCTTTTGATGCACAAAATCCACTCGGTAAGGAAACCACAACAACAATAAACACCAAACAGCAAAAGATCCGAAAACAAATGGGATGGAGTGAGGGCTATGGGACTTCTAAGCTTGCCTTAATCCTAATCAAGTGAGGAGGAAGGTTGGAACAAAGGCTTAGTGATCCTAGCTAAATCACCAACACCAAGACAACAAAGAAGATTGGATATTACTCACCAAAATCCCTTGAAGCCGTGAGAAAAGTGGGTTGAGAGCTTCAAAGCTACTTCAATTTTTCCAAATCTTTTCTATCTTCAAAATACAGAGAAGAAAGGAATAAAACCCTTCTTCCCACGAGCTACATGGAGAAAATAATTACTACCTACATTTCAAAGTACCTAGCAAACCTAAAAGCATGGCAAGTGGGCCCCTCCTTTGACTTCTACACTTCAAGGAAAGATGGAACTCTAAGGTATGGTGTACCCTCATTCCTTAATGTTCCCTAATCTTTCCCACTTGCTTCCACGTAATTTAGCACAAAAATAAAATGGATGACAAGTTTCATGGTTTCTACGAAAAACCAAAAACCTAATAGATGGGCCAAACCGATGATGGAATGTCCATAATCAAATGGACTTGAACACTTGTATCTTTTGGGCTAATGGTTGGGCACTTCCATGGGCTGCTGCTCCATCTTCTGGAGGCTCTCTGTAATGGCGATCGTTGGCTGGGCAGTTGTTGTCAAAAGTTTATGCTCTACCCCATGTTGGAAACTTTAAGATGTGGGCCACATTTTTGTAGAAGCACGTTTTTCCAAAACAGGTCTGGAAGGTGGTCGAAACGGCTGCACAAGCCTCGAAGGTCAGCTTGGGCCGAAACCAGAAATGTTGTTTTCATCACCATGGATGTTTTGATCACCCTTCCATGCCACGGGTACACTAAGTACCCTTACATGTGCACAAATTTAAGCTACTAATTATCCTCCTAATTATTACATAAAACTAACTAAATTATTACACAAAGTTGTCAAAAGGAAAACATGCTTTCCCCTTCATGTTTTGGTGATTTGGGGCCACCTTAATGTGCCACCCTTGAACTCCTCTTCCTTCATCAAGTGTGGTTGGCCCATGAAATGCATCAACCCCACTTGACAACTAGGGCTCACCATGCCCTTCATCTTTGGCTTCTTGATTAAACCTTTATAAAACAAGCTTCCTACAAAATCAACAAAATCATTAGAAAATAGTTTGCTTCCGTTTCTAGATGTGCTAATCCGTGGCACATCACTAGTCTAGGTGGAAAGTATTATGTGTTTGTCATCGTTGATGACTATTCTAGATTTTTTTGGGTTTTCTTCATAAGCTCAAAGGATGAAACCTTTGATATATTTTCCTCCTTTAGAAAGAAAATTCAAAATGAAAAGGAGCTTTCTATCGTGGCTATTCATAGTGACCATGGGGGAGAGTTCGAAAATGAGAAATTTGAACTCTTTTGTGATAAACATGGAATAGATCATAATTTTTCATCCCCTAGAACTCCTCAACAAAATGGTGTTGTTGAAAGGAAAAATAGATCCTTGCAAGAGCTTGCAAGAACTGTGTTAAACAAATATGCTCTTCCTAAGTATTTTTGGGCGAAAGCCGTTGCTACGGCATGCTATGTTCTCAATAGAGCCTTCGGATGCAAATGCTTTATTCTTAACACTAACGACATCCGAGGAAAGTTTGACTCCAAAACGGACCTAGGAATCTTTCTAGGATACTCCTCATCTAGCAAAGCCTATAGAGTCTATAATAGGAGAACCTTAGTGGTCGAAGAGTCTATGCACGTGTCTTTCGATGAATCCCCTAAACCAATTAGGATCATAGGTGAAGAGGATGTTTTGGAAAATGCCATGGACTCTTTATCCCTTAAGGATAGCAATAAAGCTTCCTTAGAAATCTTTCCTTTGGATCAATCCTCTAGTTCTACAGCTTTAAATCCACAAGATGACAATGTGAGGAATCTTCCTAAGGAATGGAAATATGCAAGAAGTCATCATAAGGAAAATATTGTAGGTGACCCTAGCTTAGGAGTAAAAAATAGAGCCTCCCTTAGAAATATTTGTGGAAATATAGCGTTTATCTCTCAAATTGAGCCAAAAAAATTCGATGAGGCCATTGTTGATGAAAATTAGATTATGGCCATGCATGAAGAGTTAAATCAATTTGAGAGAAGTTAAGTGTGGGAGTTGGTTCCTAGACCTAAGGACCGCACCATAATTGGAACTAAATGAGTTTTCAAGAATAAACAAGATGAAAATGGTGTAGTCATTAGAAACAAGGCAAGACTAGTAGCAAAAGGCTACAATCAAGAAGAAGGTATGGAATCAATCCAGATGCTTCTCGCATACTCTTGTCATAAAGACTTCATTCTTTTTCAAATGGACGTTAAGAGTGCCTTCTTAAATGGGTATATAATGGAAGAAGTGTATGTAGAACAACCATTGGGTTTTGAAATCTTTGATAAGCTAGATCATGTCTACAAACTTCACAAAGCACTCTATGGTCTTAAACAAGCTCCTCATGCTTGGTACGAAAGGTTAAAGAATTTTCTCTTAGAAAGAGAATTCAGAATGGGCAAAATAGACTCAACTCTCTTCACCAAATATTTTGGTGATGATTTGTTAATCATTCAAATCTATGTAGATTACATTATATTTGGAGCTTCCAACAAAAAACTCTGTGATAGTTTTGCTACCCTCATGCAAGATGAATTTGAAATGAGTATGATGGGGGAGCTTAAATTCTTCTTAGGACTCCAAATTAAGCAATCTTTAGATGGTACATTCATTTGCCAAGAGAAATATGTCAAGGAATTACTCAAGAAATTTGGTATAAACTCTTGCAAATCCTCTAGAACTCCCATGAGTACCACTACTAAACTAGATAAGGATGAAGATGGTAGAGAAGTTGACAGTAAGAAATATCGTGGAATGATTGGCTCTCTTCTCTATTTAACCTCTAGCCGACCCGATATTTTGTTTAGTGTATGTCTATGCGCTAGTTTCCAAGCCGCTCCTAAGTAATCTCACTTAAATGCCGTTAAAAGGATATTTAAGTATTTAAGTGACACCGTTGACTTAGGTTTGTGGTACCCTAAAGGTGTCTCTTTTGACTTATTAGCATATTCGGATGCGGATTACGCGAGTAGTTTAGTTGATAGAAAAAGCACCTCCGGTACGTGTCACTTTCTAGGAGAATCTTTAGTTTCATGGTTCTCAAAGAAACAAAACTCAGTAGCCCTTTCAACCGCCGAAAGCGAATATATTGCCGCCGGCAGTTGTTGTGCTCAAATGCTTTGGATGAAGCAAACTTTAGAGGACTACAATCTCACACTCACTAAGATTCCTATCAAATGTGACAATACAAGTGCTATAAATATCTCAAAGAATCCTATTCTTCACTCTAGAACAAAGCACATTGAAATTAGGTATCACTTTATCAAAGATCATGTGCAAAGAGGAGATATTATCTTAGAATTTGTAAACTCGAGTGATCAATTAGCAGACATTTTTACCAAACCGTTAGATGAGAAGACCTTTTGTGGAATTAGAATTTGTCTAGGGTTGATTCGATTCAATGATGCTTAGAAGCATTGTCTTCTGTGTGCTGTCTGCGGCAATGGTGTCGACATAATGGGAAGTATGTCGACCGGACCATCGTGCCTGGTAAGGACGCGGTCGACACAAGTATTGATATGTCGACCGGTTGATCGTCTCTGTTAAGGAAGCGGTCGACATAATAAGATGTATGTCGACCAGTAATTCGTCTCGGGTAATAGAGAGGTCGACATAACCATAGATATGTCGACCGATGAGTGTCAAACTCCCAGTTTTAAAAAGAACCCCGTCACGTCCTAACTTCCTTTCTCTCAACCTCTCGCACGAAATTCTTTATCCGGCGATTCCAATCCCTTCAGATTATTCCTCAACCTCATCATCTATCTTTCCTTTGATCTCAATGGCATCCACTTCCAAACTCCCTATCAAGAGGAAGCGGACGTTAAAGTAAAAAACGACCGGTGAAACGTCGATTCCTCCAGCTCCGGCAGTGGACAAACATCTCCTTCAAAATTTGGATGCTCAAGATAAGTATACTCAGATTCTACATGTCAAACCTCTTATATTAAGTAGAGTATTTCTACCCGATAGGATTACGGGGATTGATATCACTGAGACTTGTGAATATCTAGGACTAAAAATGTTATTTGGACTATGGAATTCATATCATGAGGAAGCTATACGACTTTTTTATGCAAATTTGCAAATAGTTCCTCACCCGCTCACTCTCAAGAGTTTAGTCTACGACAAACCGATTAAGATTACAAACTCCTCATTGAACTCTTTATTGGGTTGTAATGTAAATGAGTTTACGGATCGATACTACAAGCAAGGAAAGGAACCCGCTCTAGTTCGATGCTCGAATTATAATGATTTTCTTAAATTGGTTGCTAAGGATCCAAACAACCTGTCGTACAAGCCCAAAGCTAGTGATCTCAACATAACGGCACAATTAGTTCATCACATCACGACCTACAATCTTTTGCCTAAGGACGGGTCTAAAGATCACATTAGCCATATGGAACTATTGTTCTATATATGTTCTTTACCCGACGTCGCTTTAATGTAGGATTTATCATCATGCAACGTATGATGGAAGTGCTAGACAAAGCATCCAAATCAGTACCATTCAATTCTTTGTTAATGGAGATTTTTGCTCCACAAGGAGTAATTTATCCCTCTCCCGCTAATCTAATCGAAGTCAGGAATCATGATATCTACTCGGATTCGACCCTCGCACGGATGGGATTAACAAAAAATGAAGATAGAGAATGGCAATACAAGAGAATTCTGCCTCGCCAACCTCACACACCTCCAAGCTCCCCACCTCTAATGGTTGATGAAGCTCATATTCCTCCCGAGGATAGGAGACCTCGGAGACAGCATAGCTCCTCCTCCTCGATTGAGATGCGCTTAGATATGCTCAATGGCCTAATTACGAGCCTCACGACATCAGTTGATGCTCTGCACAAGAAAGTCGATGGTCTTAAGAGCCAAATTGATGCATGGGATGCATATTTTGAAGAGGAAGAAGAACAAGAAAACTTTGATGAACCAGCTGCAGCCATTCCTAGAGTTACCACACAATTCTCTCTGGCTCCAATTGCTGAGCCCATCCCCTCACCAAGACCGGATGCAGAATCTTTTGTCTCTCTGGTTAGATCACTTGTTCCTCAGCGTACATCACCTCCCGATACGGTGCTGATTTCATCCGCTATAGACACTGAGGTTCTTACCTCTCCTACCTCCGTAGATACCGAGCTTGTTCCCTCTTCAGCACTGGACGTGCCTAGATCGTCATTGGTTGGATCTCCTTGGGAATAGACGCTCCGTCTTTTTTTTGGACTTACGTTTTGTAGAACAATGCTTTTCATTAAGTCCTTATCTGTTTACATCTTCCTTGACTTATTCACTGGATCATTTTTTTTTATAATGACAAAGGGGGAGAAGTATTCATCCTTTATTTAGCAATGATATTTGATATGGATGTATATTTATGGGGAAGCATGCATCTACTATGGGGGAGAATTTACATAAAATTCATATAACATGGGAACTTGCTCAAATCATCTTTCAAATGGATAGTTAATCAATAATGGTTTGTCATCATCAAAAAGGGGGAAATTGTTAGCTTTAACTATGATTAAATTAACCATTATTTTTAATGATGAATATGAATGTGTTGTATAATTGATTAACCATTAAAGAGAAGTTGATTTGACTATGATTAAAGTAACCATTGTTTTTAATCATGAATATGAATGTGTTGTATAATTAATTAACCATTAAAGAGAAATTGATTTGAACAATGTATATGAAATACCCTCAACAAAGGGTACCTTTTTTGTCTAACAAGTCGGTCGAGTTTTGTAGAAATTATTAAGTCTGATACAGGTTATGTCGACCGATCATTAGTTATGTCGACTCATCCTCTGGCAGAAGATAAATTTGTGTCGACTGTTTCCCAGCTATGTCGACCTATCTTCAGGCAGCAACCTTTTTATGTCGACCGCTACGTTATATGTCGACTGATGAGTTAACCAAAGAAGAATATTATGTCGACCGTTACAAGAATGTGTCGACTGCAAGATATTCAAGACAAGAAGTCTACAAGGTTCAAAAGCTAAACTTATGTTGACTGTCCAATTTTGTGTCGACTTCATACATGTCCAGAACCATATTTATGTCAACCGATAAACTATTATGTCGACTGCATACATGTCCAGAGGCCATATTTATGTCGACTGCTAAACAATTGTGTCAACAACATACATCTCCAGAGGCCATATCTATGTCGACCGAAGCTCTTCCCAACGGCAACTCACTAAAACTTATGTCGACCGATCAAAAGATGTGTCGACCAATCAAGAGCAGAAAGAAGAGATAACCCGCCAACGGCTATTTATGAATGTGTCTAAACGGCTATATCTATGTTGACCGTTCCCGTAGTTATGTCGACCGATCCAGCCTGCGCAGAACGAAATCTATAAATAGCTGGTGTGATGCCAATTGAAGTAACCATTCTCTTAAGAGCAAAAAGAAAGCCGAATTGCTTCCAATTTTTAGAGAATCATTTCATTCTCTCAATCTTTGTATTTCTATCTTGAATATTCTCTTGGTGATTGAGAGAGTCGGTTAGTAACCATTAATGCGAATATCATACTTTGTGAGCAAAATTGTAAGAGGGGTGACGCATCTCATAAAGAAGAGTCACTGTGAAGGTTTGATTGACACCCGTAAGTCAATCGGAGTGAGCTCAAAGAATTGAGCGGGAAGAATCTTCAAGGAGGTACCTTGGAGCGTGGACGTAGGCAAGGTTGGCCGAACCGCGTTAACAATCTGGTGTCAATCACTCTCTCTCTAAGTCTATTAAGTTGTTTATCTTTTCGCATTAGAGTTTTAGATTGAGTAAACCGTACGCACGAATTTATTTAAAGTTTAATCATCGGAGTAAATTTTTATTAATCTAATTCACCCCCC
>QAOC01044657.1:270311-306827 GCA_003255005.1 Begonia fuchsioides
CCCCCCTCTTAGGTTAATTTCGATCCTACAATACTTTAGCTTCCTCGGGATTCAACCTATAAGAAGGTCGGTTTGGAAGGATTTCTCCCGGTTCCAAATCTATTTGATGTTCGATACCTTGGAGTTGACATGCTCTGAGAGTGGTGGAGGTGTTCGGGAAAGGAGAGGGATAAACAGCCACGGCCAAAGGCCAACCCGAGAGGAAAAACCAAGAATCAGGGGAGGGTGTTGGCTCTGTCACAACTTCAATTGCATATGGGTTTTAAGTCCGAAACTTAAAGGACATTAAGTTCAACTATTAAGCTCAATCCAGTCCCAAATTTCAGACAAAAACGCACGTGGGGATTTTCAGTTGGCACGGGGACAATTTTCAGTGTACAGTCAAACCCCAAAACAGTGCCCACTATGGCTGGAAATGGTGTAGGTTGGTTAATGCACAAATCCCGATTGGGAAGAGCTGTGCACACGAAATTTGAGGGAAATCTTCACACAAGAAGAGAGGAAGATCTTAGTAAAAAATGGTCTGAATCTCACGAGTGAAACGAAAATGGACACGGAACACAAGTTGAGGTCCTTTGAGGGTTCTCGGGTGGACAGATTTGCAACAAACGGATACAAATGACCAAATGGCCGGTTATGGATGAAAGCTATGGGAATTCCAGAATTAACCTTAGTCCATGAAAGATGGAGGAACGCTGGAGCAAGGCTGGAGGCTGCTAGCACAACTTCACCGCCCTTGGAGATCGCTCAAACCGAATATTACTAACCGATTTGGACAAACCGCCGAGAGAGAAAATGGAGCCTCAAGCTTCAAGTTTTTTTTTCAACAAACATTTTCTGCTGACAAAATACGTGAGGGAAGAGTTTCATACCCTCCCAACTTACAACAAAAGACAAAATTAGACACTAGCCTATTTTAGGAACTAATGAGTGGCTAAAATAGAAGTTTGGTGGACATAGGGCCCACCAACAACTTGCCTCCTTCTCCAGCATCTCTTGGCCCTAAACCACGACCAAGTTGCATTACAAAACACAAATTTACTTTGGAAAAAAATAGGTTTTCCCTAAGTCCCAACAAGATGGAACTTGAGTTGGCCAAACCGAACCAACACCAAGTTACAACTACAACCCACAAATGATTGGTTACAACTTTAAACTACATAAAGCATATATATATATTTGATCACGTGATGACCAACCAGCCCTCCCCTTGCTATAATATTCTCAAGCTAGAATGAAGAATGCCAAAAGAGAGCAATCCACTAGGTCACGGCTTGGTGCACCCTCGGGTAGGATGCTTCGGGAGGAAGAGCCTTTGGTACTTCGGTGGTTGTCACCCTCACTTCATGCTCCCATTGTAGGCAATGCTTGGGGAGCTCTTTGTCAATAGAAGTGGGAGCATCTAAGAGGCCTCTTGNGCTAGAATGAAGAATGCCAAAAGAGAGCAATCCACTAGGTCACGGCTTGGTGCACCCTCGGGTAGGATGCTTCGGAAGGAGGAGCCTTTGGTACTTCGGTGGTTGTCACCCTCACTTCATGCTCCCATTGTATGCAATGCTTGGGGAGCTCTTTTTCAATAGAAGTGGGAGCATCTAAGAGGTCTCTTGGAGGTAATATTGTCCCTGCAAAATCAACAAACAAATTAGAAACCCGCCTTGCACGGCTGCGGGTCACCATGCCTTCTGGTGGGTGGGGTTTCTTGGGCACATCAGGAGTGGTGGTAGACCGAGTGGTAAGTCTTCAGGGAATACATCTTGATACTCTTTAAGGAGTTCTCGAATCTCTTGAAGAATTTCTCCCATTTCTTCAATTCTTTCTTGGAATAATATAAGTATCATCGAATTTCCTGCCAAAATAGTTCTTAATAACTCTCTCTTATTCATAAACAAATTAGTTTTGGCCAAGCTCTTTGCCTTCATAAGTTCATCCTTGGCCACTTGATCAGGTTCAAGAGGAACTAATTTAATAGATCGTCCATTAAACTTGAATGAGTATTCATTTGTGAATCCATTATGCATAACCCTCCGATCGTATTGCCTTGGTCTCCCGAGTAATAAATGGCTTGCACTCATGGGAACCACATCACACATCACCTCATTTTTATAACTCCCAATAGAAAAATCAATGCACACTTGCTCGGTAACCTTGAGGTCTTCCTTATCATTTATCCAACGCAATTTATAAGGCTTCGGATGTAAACTAGTTTTCAACTTTAATTTATCAACTAAATCCCGAGATGCTACGTTAGTGCAACTACCACCATCAATAATAAGTGAACATTCTTGGATCAAACACCTACTATGGAAGATATTTTCTCATTGGAGTTCCTCTTGTCGAATTTGAGTAGTAAGCACTCTTCGGATAACCATTAACAAGGGAGTTTCTTCATCTCCGATTTCCAAATTTGGTTGATGGCTGAAACCACTTCTCAAGGCCATCCTTCAAACTTAAAATCACACAAAAACAAAGGTAAAGGGAAAGGTGGGGAGGGATTTATGGCTTAGATACCAAATGACATGGAATGGAGGGGTTTAGATTTAGGAAGAGGGAGGATAGTTGGTTAGGGTTTGTAAGGGAAGAATATCCGGTATTCCAGAATTGGGAGCAAATTTTGTAATGTAATAACTCTACGAAGATATCGATTTTTGGGCTGAAATTTTGAGGAGAACTCTGGGTGTGGATTTAGTAACAATCCTCCAAAAATAAAGGAAATCACGCTGGTGGATTGGTCGAAATCTAATGGAACAGTAAAAGTGATCTGGAGGTGACCAGAAATGCTGGACAAAAGTGGAGATGAAAATACAAACAAAATAAACGATGGAATGAAGAGCTTATGACCTTCAAGCTCACCCTACGTCCTTGAAGAAGGCTAGAGACTTTGAAGCAAGAAGAGAACCCAGCTCAAAGGACGAATCCCTTGAGGAACCACGGTGGCCGGAGGATTGCCGACTGCCGGTTGAAATTGGAAAATGCCCTGGAAGAGGGAGAGCTAAAAGCTTCTTTAATTCAAATTCCAAATTGAGGATTGCAATCATGCAATGTGGGAGGTTTTATCAGCTACGAAGAGAGGAAAAAGGAAGGGAAAACTAAGGGCCAAGGTCATGCAAAAAGCATTCTGAAAAATGACTAAAAGGAGGGAAAATTTGGACCAATGAGGATGCAAGAACGTGCAAGCCACGTTTCTTGAATCCCTTCAGCCAATTTTCCTTTCTTTTTTAGCCCTAAATACCCTTCTTCCAGCCAATTAAACCCTCATGCAAAACCCCATGCACAACATGCAAAAATTCCTTCAATCCTTAGAAAGGTTGATGAGTTGAGTCGTGGGATGATTGTGCACGATTTCATGTGACTCCAACTCGCCATGCACGGTAAACTTCAATCGGGTTCGGGTGCGGGCTTGAATTCGGCGGTCTCAATTTTAGGTTGAAAATTAACCTCTTCTCCATGCCAAGTTATCACGTGTTTTGGCCTTTTTTGATCCTCCAAAGTTTGCTTAGAAATGTATAATTCTTCAATTAATTTTCCTGCAAAATTAACAAACATATTAAAAAAATTCTGAACTCGAGCTCAGGTGATTGCTCCACTTGGCATGCCAATTCGAGGCATGTCACCTTTGAGATTAAGTCTTGCAGCTCTGGGTTTAGGAACTTGTGCTTTGGGCTTAGGGTTTAGGTCTTTGAGCCTTAAGCTTAAGTCTTTCAACTTTGGGATTAGGGATAAGGTTTTAGGGCTTTGGGTCGAAGACTAATGCGCCAGGGGATTTTTGCTTAGGCCTTAGAAGTCACAACATAGAGTTTAGGGCTTTGACTTAGGGCTTAAGGCTTAGAGCTTAGGCCTTAGTGCTTAGGGCTTTAGAATTAAGGCTTTTGGATTACGGGGTAGGGTTAAAAACATAACCCTAAGGCTTTTGGGCTTAGGGTTTTAGACTTTGGGCTTTAGAGTTAGGACTTAAGGCTTAGGCCTTTGGGTTTAAGGCTTAGGGTTAGGGCTTTGGGTTTTGGGCTTTTGGCTAGGGCTTAGGACTTTGGGCTTAGGACTTTGGGCTTTGGGCTTTGGGCTTTGGGCTTTGAGCTTTGGGCTTTGAGCTTTGGGCATTGGAATTTGCGCTTTGGCCTTACAGCTTGTGTCTCTACACATTGGGCATAAGGCTTATGTCTTTGAGCTATGCTTAACGCATAGTGCTTTTGGCTTAGCACTTTATAGCATAGGACTTAGGGATTAGAGCTTTGGAATTAGAACTTATGGCTTGAGAATTAAAGCTTTGGGCTTTCAGCTTAGAGGTTTGGGCTTTGGGTCCTAGGGTCAGGGCTTTGGCTTTCAGCTGTTTGCTTTCGACTTAATGCTTATGGCTTTTGACTTAGAACATGGGGTTTAGGGCGTAGGGCTTCGGGCTTAAGGCATGAGCCTAAGAGATAATGGCTTTAAGCTTCGGGATTTAGGCTTTGGGCTTTACGCTTTGGGCTTAGGACATAATGCGTAGTGCTTTGGTCTTAAAGCTTTAGGCTTTGGGTGTTTGACTTACGACATAGAGCGTTCAACTTAGGGATTAGAGTTTAAGGCTTAGGTCTTTGGTCTTAGGGCTTAGGGTTTAGGGCATAGGGTTGTGGCCTTCGTAATTTAGGCCTTGGGTTTAAAGCTTTGCGCTTTAGGCTTTGAACTTAGAGTTTAGAACTTGGTGCTTAAATCTTTGGGCTTTAGCTTGAGGCTTAAGGCTCTATGCTTAGGGCTTAGGGCCTTGGTCTTTGGGCTGAAGGCTAAACCTCTAAGGGCATTTTTGCTTAGGGCTTAGAAGTTAGGGCATGGGACATAGGGCTTAGAGAATACAACTTAGGGCTTTGGGATTACAACTTTTAGATAATGACAAGAGCTTTTGGCATTTGGCTTATGGTTTTTGCCTTTGTATATTTGGTCTTTGCACTTAGAGTGTAAGGATTAGGGCTTTGGACATAGGCCTTAGGGTTTAGGGATTACGGCTTAAAGCTTCGGCTCTGGACTATGGGTTTTGGGCTTAAGGCTTAGAGCTTTTAACTTAGGACTTAGAGTTTAGGGATTAAGTTTAGAACGTAGGCCTAAGGGATAATGGTTTTAGCAGTTAGGCTATTTGCTCTAGGCTTTAGGATTAGGGCATAGAGCATTGGGCTTTAGATTAAGGGTTTAGGGGTTAGGGCATAGGTCTTTTGCCTTAGAGCTTTGGGCTTTGGGCTTTGGGCTTTAGGCTTTGGACTTAGAGCTTAGATCTTATGGCTTAGAATTTTGCCTTTAGCTTTGTGCTTAAGGCATTGGGCTTCGATCTTATGGCCTTGGGCTTTGAGCTTTGAGCTTATGGCCTTGGGCTTTGGGCTTAAGGCTAAAGCTCTAAGGGCTGTAGACTTAGAGCTTATAAGTTTGGACATAGAGCTTAGGGCTTAGGGCTTAGGGCTTAGAGAATAGAGCTTATGTTTTTCGGTAAAGACATAGAGGTTTGAGCTTTCAGCTTAGGGCTTAGGGCTTTTTGCTTTGCGCTTTGGGCTTAGGGTTTTAGACTTTGGGTTTTGGGGTTTTGCTTTGCCCTTGAAGTTTAAGGCTTAGGACTTACACCAAAGGGTTTAGGGCTTTTGGCTTAGTTCTTTTGGCAAGGCTTTGGCATTGGGCTTCGGGCTTTAGGCTTTAGGCTAGGACTTAGGGCCTTGGCCTTTGGGTTGAAAGCTTAGGGTTAGTCCTTTGGAATTTTGGTTTAGGGCTTAGGGCTTAGGGCTTTGGGCTTAAGGCTTAGGACTTTGGGCTTATGGCTTTACACTTTGGGATTTGGGCTTGGGGCTTTGGGCTTAGGGAATTCAGCATAGGGCTTAGACTTGCATATTTGAGCTTTGGGCTTAAGGCTTTCATCCCTGCACTGTAGGCTTAAGGCTTAGCGCTTAGAATTTCTAGATAAAGTTTTTGGACGTAGGCCTTAGGGATAATGGTTTTGCGGTTTGGCTATGGAATCTAGGCTTTTGGCTTAGGGCATAGAGTGTTGGGCTTTAGGCTGAGGCTTACGGTTTAGAGCTTAGGGCTTTCACGATAGGGCTTTGAGATTTGTGCTTTAGACTTAAAGTTTGGAGCTTAGGGCTTAAGGGCTTTGGGTTTCAGGCTTATGAAATAAGCCATATGGCTTAGTGCTTAGAACATAGGGCTTTTCGCTAAAGACTTAGAGATTTGAACTTTAGGCTTTTGGTACTTTGGGCCTAAGGCATAGGGCTTGTGGCCTTTGTGTTTGGGCTTATGGCCTTTTGCTTTGGGCTTAGAACTTAAGGTTAAGAGCTTAAGGTGCAAGCCTAATGAATAAGGGCTTTGGGATTTGGGCTTTCGGCTTAAGGCATATGGTATAGGGCTTAGGGCGTTGGTTTTAAGGATAAGGGCATATGACTTATGGCTTTGGGCTTAAGGCATCGAGCTTCAAGCTTTGGAGTTATGGCTTCAAACTTAGGGCTTATTGCTTAGGACTTAGGGCTTTGATCTTAGGACTTTAGGTTTTGGGCTTTGGACATAGGGTTTTGGGCTTTTGGCTTAGGGCTTAATGCTTTGGCTTTGGGCTTTCAGCTTAAGGCATAGGGATTTTGGCTTAGGGCTTAGCGATTAGCACTTAAGGCCTAGAGCTTACAAATTAGGGTTTGGGGTTAGGGCTGGGCTTTTCGCTCTGAGATTTTCCCTTTGTGCTTAGGGTTTTGAACTTAAACCGTTGGGTTTAGGGCGGAAGACTTGGTGCTTTGGAGTTAAGGAATTTGGCTTATGGCTTAGTGTTTTTAGGCTTTGGCCTTTGGGCTTAGGGCTTAAGCCTTAGTAGTTTTGGCTTAAGGCTTAGGGCTTTGGGGTTTAGGGCTTAGAGCTTAGGGCTTTTTGATTTGTCTTGTGGGCTTAAGGTTTAGGGATTTTGGCTTAAAACTTAAGGTTAAGGGCTTAGGGCTTAAGGCGTAGGGCCAAGGGGTAAGGGCTTTAGACTTTGGGCTTTGGGCTTTTGGCATAGGGGTATGGAATTTGGGCTTTGGGCTTTGGGCTTTGAGTTTTGGGCTTTGGACATTATATTTTGAGTTTTGGGCTTTGGGCCTAAGGCTTAGGATATAGGGATTCGGGCTTTGGCCATAGGGCATAGAGCATATGGCTTAGGGCAATGGGATAGGGCTTGGTGTGCAGCGTGCACCAAGATCGCACACACTTGATCGGACTTGTCGTTTTTCACGTAACCGGGAAGGTCGCGTGTACGGCGATTGGCAAATTGGCTCTGGCCAATTTAGGATGGGGTTTGCGGAAGCGTAATGTGATGGAAATAAGGGGTTTTGGTGGTGGAAAATATGGAATGGTTCGATAGGTTATGAAGATGACTCGGTGGTGAATTTATGGACCAGAATCGGCTTGTGGAGGTAATTCGATGGCTCGGGGATGAAGATGGTGTAAGGAGATGGATGAAGGCAATTCAATACTTGAGCAATCAAAGCATTGAACTCGGTAGACCTTGAATGTCTTCTCGGATATGACTCACCGATGAACACTCGAGGGTTGATAATGCTCGGCCGGATATGACTCACCGGAGGGGAGTTATCGAGAGGGAGTTTCGATCCTTCGGGAAGAAGGTGCTTTGCACAATTTTTACTAAAATTCTCTCTATTGAAAATAGTGTAAGTGTTACACTTACATAGCAAAACGTAAAAGATAACGAAACTACTAAAGATAAGCTAAGAAAGACAATGTAAGCCTTTAGATGACTTTGAACGTCCATGATTAGCTTCGGGAAGATCTTCCTTGACTTTAGGCTTGATTCATCAAAGATATGCACGGCTGGATTTGCATGAAAGTCGTGCTTGGCCGAGGGCGATCTTCGGTTGTCCGTCGGATGCGCGTGCTGTTGATCTTATCTCGGATTTTGTGGGATTCACTCGTGCAAATTTTGAAAGGTTGTTGTCCAACGATTCTCCTATGAATATGGCAGCTTTAGCACGGATTAGTTTGATAAAAATCCCTTGTGGCTCGCCGGTTTGTTGGTGAGCGATCTTGTGTGCGCGATTTGACCTTATCTTCATGTCATCACGAGATTTGTCCGTGCCATTTTGAAAAGCTTGTTATCCAACGATCCTCCTACAAATATGGCAACTTTAGCATGGATTACTTGGATAAAAATCCCTCTTGTTGCGCTGGTGGCTCGATGGACGGATTTTGTGCACGCCCGGTGGATCTTCTTCGGATATATTGAGATTTATCCGTGTCAAACTCGAACCTTATCTTTTCCTTGACCAAATAACCAGATTACTTAAAGATTTAAGTAAAGTGGCCGATGTAATTTAGTCAAGGTCTCTTATTTGACCGTAGGTGGGTCGTGGCTTGACCGTGGACCGATCATGTCGGGCCTTTGTGTGTCTTCGCCGATAGGATATGCGTTCCTCTTCTTTGGGCTGCTTTCTCTTCCTTCTCTAAGGCTAATTGCTGGCTGAACGAAATAAACTAAGTGTGACCAAAAATAGGGCCCATGGTTGAACACTTGATCCGTGGGGATTTGGATCTAGCGTTCTTCCATGTCGGTCACTTATTCCAATGGGCCGAAGCCCTAGAGGACTTCGGCAAAGCCGACGACCGTGTCTCCATGGGTCGTCGGGTCATGATCGTGGGGCGCCCGTTGGGCGCCGGGCGGGACGTGGTCGCGAGCCTCGGTAGTGTCATGGGCCGGAGGTAGGCGCTGGACGTGTCATGTCCGGGGATGCCCGGACGCCAACCGAGCAAAGTCCTTGGCCGCTCATGGTTTTCCTCAGACATTGTTTCCGAAGGTAAACTTCCTGCAAAACGAGCACACAAATTAGAAAAATTGGTCGTGCTCCTCGGCGCTAGATCGACGATGTGCTCCCGTTGCACATCAGGGCTTAGGGCATAAAGAATAGGGCTTAGGGCTTAGGGCTTAGGGCTTAGGGCTTAGGGCTTAGGGCTTAGGGCTTATGGTTTAGGGCTTAAGGATTTGGATTGGGACTTATGTCTTTCGGGCTTTGGACTTAGTGCTTAGGGCTTAAGGCTTAGAACTTAGGGCTTAGGGTTTTGGGCTCATGGATTAGAGTTGAGGTACTTGCACTTTTGAGCCCAAGTAATTAGGATTTGAGCTTGAGTATAGGGCTTAGTGCCTTGGACTTAGGGCTTAAGGCTTTGGGTTTTAGGCTTAAGGGATAATGGATAGGGCTTAAAGCTTAGGGCTTAAGCATAAAAGTTTAGACTTAGGGAAGAGGGCTATTGGCTTAGGGGTTTGGGCTCAGAGCTTAGGGCTTAGAACTTTAGGTTTTGGCATTGGTTTTTAGGCTTTGGTCTTTGAGCTTTGGGCTTAGGACTCTAGGCATAGTGCTTTGGTCTTTGCACTTTGTGCGTAAGGCTTAGGGCAATGGGATAGGGGCTTAGGGCCTTGGGCTCTGGGCTGAAGGTTAAAACTCTAAGGGCTTTTGATGTGCCACGGATTAGCACATCTAGAAGCGGAAGGCTCTAGCACCATGGACTTGGTCTCGGGTTTCTAAGCCAAGGCCGAGTCAATATTTTGTCTATCAAATGTGCTAATTTCGTAGGTGCCAACATGAAAAGGATGATCCAACCATCCTAGGTGATGATAGCACCATTTTTGGTTTCGGCCCAGGATGAACTCCAGGGGTTGTGCGGCTGTTTCGAACACCTGCCAGACCTGATTTGGCCAAGCATGCTTCTACAAAAATGTTGCCAACATCCTAAGGTTTCCATCATGAGGCAGATCATTAATTTTGG
This sequence comes from Begonia fuchsioides, assembly GCA_003255005.1. NCBI lineage: Eukaryota > Viridiplantae > Streptophyta > Magnoliopsida > Cucurbitales > Begoniaceae > Begonia > Begonia fuchsioides. The sequence continues at coordinate 280,050 of QAOC01044657.1, forward strand.
ACAAAGATTACCCGGTCAACCATCGCCATTACAGAGGCCTCAAGAACAGGTAGCGGCCCGAGAGCATCCAACCTATGGAGTCCGATCCATGGCCATGTTTGGCCCCAAAAGAGAAGGAAGACCAATTGCATCTTTTTTCCAGCCCAAGAAGCAGCAGCTGCTCCACCTTGGTCCAAGAAGGAAGCAAGTGACCTTATCCAAATGTCCATAGACAACCCGTCAAGTGATGGACCAAACCGGAGTTAAAGCCTTGATGTGCTCGGGAACCAACAACCACCAAAGGGGGCGACAACCCGGAGCCGAGCAAGACAACTAGCTAACATGTTTGTTGATTTTGCAGGTTTCACTTTTTCTTCCTTGGATCTCTTAGGAGCTCCCTCACATCATGATCAAGAACTCCCCAAGCATTGCTTACAATGGGAGTATAAAGAAGAGGAGAAGTTGGCCGAGTTACAAGATTCTCCTTGCCGAAGCCTCCCACCCGAACCGTGACCACATCCGGCTCCATGCATTAAGATGGCCGAATGCCCCATCACCATTATGGGAGAGTAGTTCCTGCAAGAAGAGTCCATAAGGAGTGCTGAATATTTGTATATGTATTTGGGGTTATAAATCTTTTAAGTAGGGAAGTATGTTTTGTTGTAATCAAATTGGTTCGGTTTGAACCAATTTTGTTGGGGATTTTGGTTCGGTTTGGACCAACCCAAGCCCTTTTTGAGGGAACTTAGGTCCAACCCTAAGTTTCCATTTTTCCCTCCTTTTTAGATATGCTTGGGACGTGGCTTTAGTTGATAGTTCCATGTGGTTGGATTAGGAGGCTTGGTGGGACCCAATTCTCACCTAACTCCTACTCTAGCCACTCATTGGTCCCTAATTTAGGTTTATTTTTTTTATTTCTTTTGTGTAATTTGGAGGGTGTATGAAACCCTCTTCCACGATGAATGAAAGGCAGAAAAGAGATATTGGTAAATTGAAGAAGCTTTGAAGCTCTCAAGCCCTTCCTTTTCTCACGGCATTTGGGAATCTAGGTGAGTAACATCCTTGATTCTTGTTTGTCTTGGTGTTGGTGATTAGCTAGGATCGCTAAACCTTATTCCAACCTCATTCCTCACTTGTTTAGGAACAAAAGCGAGCTTGTAAATCCCATAGCCTTCCTCCATTTGTTGTTTGCATTTTGTGTTTGTCTTTGGTGTTGGTTGCTGTTTTTTGGTGCTTACCCGAGTGAATTTGTGCATCAAAAGTCCAATTCTTTCCATTTCTGTTTTCCGTGAGCAAAAGTCCCCAATTTTGTGGCTGTGAGTTCCTCTTTCATGGCTTGAAATAACTGTTCTTTACGTTTAGCCACAGCCCCTCCCCATCAAGAGTTATGCATGCTTTTCCACTGCCTTCTACCCGAACTCCTGAAATCGGGCAGTTCTGTCCATCAATTTTCTATCCTGCATATCTTCCAATCTACCCGTGATTTTTTCCTCAAACCACTTGCAATTCCTTCCCACTTCGTTGAGTTAAGTTCTGCCAATTTCCACCCTCCCAGACTCCCTGCATTGGAAGTTGTACAGAAGTCTCCCCAACACCCCTACACTGTTTCTTTCAGCTTTGTCTGTTTGTGCACCTAAAATTGCCTCCGTGTATTTTATTGATCTGTATGTGTTTTTAAGCTGTAAATTTGGTCAAACATAGCCCACTTCCAAAGTTTTAATTCCCCCAATTTCTAGCTAAAGCCCCTGTATACGTTTGGAGTTCTCCTTGCTCTAATCCCCTGTTGCTGCCTACCCTTCTTTCTCTCGGCAGATGGTTGCCATCTCCTCTCTTCCCGACACCTCCGCATCTTGGAGCATGTCAAGCCTCCTTCATTTTGAGCACGGTTTGGAGCCCAATAATTCAAGAACAAGGGTGATCCAGCTTTGAAGGTTTACCTATCCACTTGGAGATATTTTCTTGTTTGAGATACGTGTAATAATGTATTTATTATTGGGTTTGAAGTTTGGCCTAAAGGATGGTTCGGTTTGAACCATTCTTGTTGGATTTTGGTTCGGTTTGAACCAATCCAACCCCCACTTTATTGGAACTAATGGAAGGTTCTATTCTTCCAAGTTCCTTTGTGTTTGCATTGTAGTTGGACGTGAGTTAGGGTTTGGGTGGTTTGCAAGTGGATGGTGGGGCCCTTTTCCCACCTAACACCTACATTAGCCACTCATTTGCCCTAATTTTAGGTTTTTATTTTTGTTTATTTCTTTTGTGTAATTTGGAGGGAGTATGAAACCCTCCTCCACGTCTATTGTAAGGTAGAAAAGAATTGAAGAAAACATTGAAAGCTTGAAGCTCTCAAACCCTCTTTTTCCTTTCTCACGGCATTTCATTCAAGGTGAGTAATATCCTTGTTTTGGTTTGTCTTGGTGTTGGTGATCTTGCTAGGGTCATTAAACCATATTTCAACCTCCCTTCCTCACTTGTTAGGATCAAAAGGCGAGTTTGGAACCCCCATAGCCTACCTTCCATTTGCGTTTTCATTTGTTTGTGTTGGTTGTGTTGTTTGCTGTTTTTGAACCTTCCCGAGTGGACTTTGAACTCCAACAGTCCATTCCGTGCCATTTTCTGTTCCCGTGAGCATAAGCCCCAAATTTCTAGCAGTGAGTCCCACCTTCATGGCCTGAAACATTGGTTCTTTCCGTTTAGCCATAGCCACCTCCCTTTAAAAGTTATGCTTGTGTTTTCCCACTGCTTCCTACCCGAGTTCCTGAAATTGGGCAATTCTGTCCATTAATTTTCTATCCAGCATAAATCCTAGCCTACCCATGATTTTTCTGTGAAACCGCTTGCATTGTCTTCCACTTTGATTGAAGTTGTTGTCTGCTTATTTTTACGATCCCAGACTCCCTGCATTGGAAGTTGTGTAGAAGTTTCCCCATCACCACTGCACTGTTTTCTTCTTGTTTGTCTGTTTGTGCATCTGAAAGTGTCTCCGTGTATTTTAATGTTTCGCACGTGCTTGTAAGCTGCAATTCGGGTCAAACTTAGTCCACGCCCTTAAGTTTAATTTGGCTGAGTTTTATAACCTAAACCTGGATGCGTTTGGAGAACTAAGCGTTGCACTCCTCTTTTCTGCCTTACTCCCTGTCCTTCCGGGCAGATTGCAATCTTCACCCTTATTTCTGGCATCTCCGCATTTTGGAGCGTGTCAGCTTTTGGCTTAGATCTTAGAAGTTAGGTTATAGGGTCTTTTACTTAAAGCTTAAGGTTTTGGTATTAGAGCTTTGTGATAAACACATAGATCTTTGGGCCTTTGACTTAGGGCTTTGGGGTTAGGGTTTTAGACTTTGGGCTTTCGGCTTTGGTGTTGTCGCTTAGAGTTTAAGGCTTAGAGCTTATGTGACACGCTCCAAGATGCGGAGGTGTCAGGAAGAGAGAAGTTGGCAACAATCTGCCGAGAGAGAGAGGTTAGGCAGCAACAGAGGATTGGAGCAAGGAGAACTCCAAATTCATACAGGGACTTGGACTAGAAATTGGAAGACTTAGTCTTTAGGTAGTCGACTAAGTTTGGGCACATTTTCAGGGCAATGCACGTGGGAATATTAAAATGGCACGGGAATACTTTTGGGTGTACAAAACAGACACAAAAAAGAAAACAGTGCTGTGGATATGGAAAGCTTTCTACACAACTTCCAATGCAGGCAATCTGGGAAGGTGGAAATTGGCAGAAACTAACTCCAATGAAAGGGGAAGAAAATCCAAGTTGTTTGAGGAAAAAGGCACGGGTAGATTAAAAGATATGGGGGATTGAAAATTGGTGGATAGAATTACCCGATTTCAGGAATTCGGGTAGGAGGCAGTGGAAAAACACATGCACAACTTTGATGGGGAGGGCCTGTGGATAAAAATAGAAGAACATATATTTCAGGACAAGAAAGTGGAACTCACAGACAAAACTTTAGGGCTTTTGTTCACGGGAAACAGAAAATGACACAGAGTGGACTTTTGTTGCACTAAAACCACTCGGGTAGATGACAAGGGCAGCAAACAACACTCAAACAATCACAATTGCAAACAACAACGGGATGAGAGCTATGGGGGTTTCCAAACTCACCTTTGATCCTAAAAAAGTGAGGAAGGGAGGTTGGAATAAGGCTAAGTGACTCTAGCTAAGACACCAACTGATGTGCCACGGATGGCACCACTCGATTGATGAAGCAAACTATTTTTCTGATGAGATTGTTAATTTTGTAGGAGTCTCTTTTCATAAAAGGCTTATCAAGAAGCCAATTATGAAGGGAAAAACATGCTTCCTTTTTGACAACTCTTTTGCATCCGTGGCATGGAAGGGTGATCCAAACCACCTAGGTGATGATAGCAACATTTCTGGTTTCGGCACAAGCTGACCTTTGAGGCTTGTGCAGCCGTTTCGACCACCTTCCGGACCTGTTTTGGACAAACGTGCTTCTACAAAAATGTGACTCACATCTTAAGGTTTCCAGCATGGTGCAGAGCATAAATTTTGGACAAAAACTTCCCAGCCAACGATCGCCATTACAGAGGCCTCCAGAAGATGGAGCGGTCCAAGAGCATCCAACCCATGGTGGCTGATCCATGGCCATATTTGGCCCCAACGGAAAGGAAGGCTGAATTTCATCGTTGTCCTTCATGGTAGCAGCAGCTAGCAGCCCATGGAAGTGCCCAACCATTAACCCAAAAGATACAAGTGTTCAAGTCCATTTGATTATGGACATTCCATCATTGGTTTGGCCCATCTATTAGGTTTTTGGTTCACGTGATAACCATGCAAGCTCATTACTCTCTTGTTTTTCTTTTTTTGTAAGTTAGTAAACGTGGCTGCAAGTGGAAAGGTCTTAGGAAGCCTTAGGGGATGGGTTTTACCTTCCCTTAGTGACCATCACTCTTGTTAGTGATGAAAGTCAAGGGTGGGCCCCNCAAACCACTTGAAATTTCTTACCACTTAGTTGAAGTTAAGTTCTGCCAATTTCCACCCTCCCAGACTCCCTGAATTGGAAGTTGTGCAGAAGTCTCCCCAACACCCCTGCACTGTTTCTTTCAGCTTTGTCTGTTTGTGCACCTAACTTTGCCTCCGTGTATTTTATTGGTCCTCACTTGTTTTCAAGCTGAAAATTTGGCCCAGCTTAGTCCACTTCCTAAAGTTTCATTTGGCTGAGTTTATTTGACTTAATCCTGTATGCATTTGGAACATTGTTACACCTCACTGTTTCTGTCTTGGACTTTCTCCTTGGCAGATTACCCTTGTGTCTTCTTTCTCCCGACACTTCTCATAACCCCGAGCGTTTCACCAACACCGTTACAAACCAAAAATCAAAGGATATTACTCACCTTTGAATTGCTTTGCCGTGAGAGAAAATTGGAGAGCTTCAAGCTTCAACATTCAACATTTTCTAATCTGTAAATGCTGAGAAAGGAAGGGTAAAAACCCTCCTTCCCAAGAGCTACAAAAGACATATGATTATCACCTATAATCCTAAGTGCTAAACCAACAACAAGGTATGGTAAATGGGGCCCACCCTTGACTTTCATCACCAACAAGAGTGATGGTCACTAAGGGAAGGTAAAACCCATCCCCTAAGGCTTCCTAAGGATCTCCCACTTGCAGCCACGTAAATAACTTACAACAAAAAAAAGAGTAAGGAGCTTGCATGGTTTTCACGTGAACCATGTAAGATATTATACTACCGGTTTTCAAAAAAAAAAAAATAAACCGAGGACTTCTTCCATGCTCTCCCATCCTTAGAATTGTCCTTGTCCTTGCTACATGAATGGATCATCTTCTTTATGAATAACTTGGAGTTCCACGTGAGTTGTTTCTTGGTCTTTGTCTCGGCTTCTCCAAGTTATCAAGTGGCAAGGGACTTCTCGGTCTTCCATGGTTGGCTCATTGATGGTTGTTCGTCCTTGGTTATTTAAACCTTTAGTGGAGGACTCTTCATGGATAGCTTCCTCTCCCAAAGTGGATATTGTGCAATTGACCTCCACTTCACTTGGGGCCGACGATGATCGTGACTCGGCTTGGTCGTCCCGGTAAGATAGGCTATGAACTTCGGACTCTAACCTCTTCAATCTTAGTTCTTTTTTTTTTTTTGATAAGTTAGTATATATAAGAGAAAAGACAAGATACAGAAAACCCAAGAAAATTTGAGGTGGAAACCACAAGCTGGAGACTCAACCAACAAAATCTCGAGATGACCAACAAAGCATTACCAATCATTTGCAATGGCTCGGGATGAAACCGAGACATCCAAAACAACAGAAAGCATTACAACCAGAGGCCAAAAAATCCACAAGACGGATTAGGCAAAACAGCTCCGGCACCAGATGGAATAGCACCAGACGACAAACTAATACGAACCATCATCTAACAGAGCTGCAAGACAGCAGCTTTCCAGACAAGCAAAAACCGGAAAAAAAAGACAAGCAGCCAAAAGAGACAGCACAGGCAAAATAGCAAACCATCCACGAAAATATACAAGCAAACCAGAGAAAGCAGACAACCAAGAGAACAACAGAAAACATTTAAAAGGGAAGAGCAGAAAAATCTTCCGAAACAAGAAGAGGGCTCTCAACTCTTGAAGTGAGGGCAGGGTAGGTCTGGAGAAGTATTTTGAAAACCTTTCGCTCAATACAATCACCAACCCGGCCCGGATGAGCGTGGGACGACTCAAAATTTCTGGAATTCCTCTCTGCCCAGATGTGGTAAACCGAGGCAGCAAGGAGGCTTTTGAGGATGAAAGCCCTTTTTTGTTCCCATTCTTTCCCTCCTTTATAATCCACTTGAGGGCACTCGTGATAGTCAACATTCTTCTAGGGAAGCCGAATTTCAGCTTTACAATGTTCTAAATTTCCTGCGAAAAACAGCACTAAAAAAAAATATGATTAGATGATTCGGGCTGGGAGTTGCAAAAGTGGCAGCCACCCTCAGCACTAAGGAAGGGAAGCCGGTCCTTTGTTGCAAGCCGATTGTGAAAGGCAAGCCATAGGATGAAGTTGTGCTTCGGGATATAACATTTGCTCCAGATGGCTGTAAAGGTTGGCTTTGCAATCCCCACCGGCCGAAAAAAATCATAGAATGTAGAGAGGGCTCTTGAGCAGGAGGCCGAACTCCAGGAGACGAGGAGGGAATCAACATTGTTCGGTGATCCAACTTTACACAAAATGAAGTTTCTGATTTGAAGTAGCTTTTTAATCAGTGGAGAAGCTCTATAACCCGGGGACCAATCCCAGAAATTTTCCTGTTTAATGTAGTAATGCTGAAGCCATCTAACCCAAAGAGAATCTTTTTTCTGGTGCACATTCTAGAGGGTTTTCGCAAGAAGGACGGAGTTCCAAGCTTCAAGATTTTTAAACCCCAAACCACCTTCATTTATCGGCAGACAGCATAAATCCCAGGCAATGTTTGAATATTTTTTACCCCATAGAAAAGTTCTGCACATTTGCGTAATTTTCTGCCGAACAGCAGTCGGGAGGTAAAAAACAGTCATCCAAAAACATTCAACACCTTGAATGACACTTTTAATAAGCTCCGCACGACCTGCATACGTTAGTGATTTTACACTCCAAATATCCAGGTATAACTTGATTTTATTGAAGAGACCATCATAATTATTCTGATTTAGTTTATGCGGAGAAAGAGGGATACCTAAATAACGAAAACCCTCCTCGAGGCCGGAGAGTCTTTTTATTTTTCTCCGGAAATCATCCGAAGCTCCAGCAAGATAGAAGCTTGATTTAAGAACATTTAGGGAGAGGCCCGAGGCTTCGCTGAATTCATATACACATGAGAGAATTTCCTTTATTGAGATCAGGTCACCTCTAGAAAGGAGAATCAAGTCATCGGCAAAAACAAGGTGAGTGATACCCAGGGGCTCGCAAGCTGAATGGAAATTATAACTAGAGGAAGGGAGCTTTGATCGAATAATCCTGGAGAGATATTCCTGGCAAATTACAAATAAATATGGAGACAGGGGGTCGCCTTGCCTAAGACCACGCTTGCCCTTGAAGAAACCGTGCATTTTCCCATTTAGAGAGATGGAAAATGTGGCTGTGGAGATGCACTCCATGATCCAATTAACAAAAATAGGCGGATAGCCTAGATTTAAAAGGATAGAATTTAGAAAGGACCACGAGATGGTGTCAAAAGCCTTCCAAAGGTCGATCTTTAAGAAACATCTTGGAGAAGCTTTTTTTGTATTGTACTTTTGGATTAACTCCTGCATGAGATGGATATTCTCAATCATAGATCTCCCTTTTACAAAAGCTGATTGGGCTTGATCAATGATTGGACATAAGGAGTGTGAGAGCCTATTTGCCAAAAAAATTTAGATTACTTTGTAAACAACATTACAGCAAGTAATCGGCCTATAATCCTTTGGCCCTTGGGCATTACTGGAGTTGGGGATAAGGGCAATAATCCCGTGATTGAATTTTTTTAATAGGCAACCCGAACGAAAGAAATCTTTTACAGCAAAATTCTTTCGTTCGGGTTGCCTATTCAAACAATTCAATCACGGGATTATTGCCCTTATCCCCAAGTCCAATAATCCCGTGCTTGGGAAGTTCTTTATCAAGAGAGGAGGGCATGTCTAGGAGGCCCTTTAGTGGCGTTGAATCTCCTGCAAAATTAGCAAACATGTTAGATAATTGCCTTGCCCGGCTTCGGGTGGTCGCGCCCTCTGGTTGATGGCGGTTCCCGGGCACATCATCCCCAACGGGTGAATGAGGATTTTCCCTCAAATCCATGGGCTGCTCCTCCTCATCCTCGGCTGCCTCTCCCACATATGGAGATAAGTCTTGAACATTGAACGAAGCCGATACTCCAAAGTCCCCGGGAAGCTTCAACTTATAGGCATTTTTGTTGATCTTCTCGATCACTTCAAACGGCCCATCGGCTCTAGGAAGTAGTTTGGACTTTCTTTGGTTCGGAAATCTCTCCTTCCTCAAGTGCAGCCATACAAGGTCTCCCACCTTGAATTCCACATCTCTTCGGCATCGGTTGGCATATTTAGCATAGGATTCATTTTTCTTGGCTATGGCTCTTTGTACCTTGGTATGCATGGCTTGGACTTGCTTGGCTTTTTGTGCTCTCTCCCGGTTGACTAAATCTTGGCTCGGCAATGGAATTAAATCCAATGGAGTGGACGGGTTGAAGCCATAGACAACTTCAAATGGGGAGGCTCGTGTGGCACTATGCACACTTCGATTGTAAGCAAATTCCACATAGGGTAATTGCACATCCCAATCCGAGAGTCGCTTCCCTACTATGCTCCGAAGTAAAATGCCCAAGGTCCGGTTAACAACCTCCATTTGACCATCTGTTTGGGGATGGTAAGAGGTGCTAAATAGCAATTTTGTCCCAAGCCTCCTCCATAGGGTTTGCCAAAAAGAGCTCAAAAATTTCGTGTCCCGGTCCGAGACAATGGTGGTTGGCACTCCGTGAAGTCGGACAACCTCTTTGAAGAATAGATCGGCCACTTGATTAGCATCATCGGTCTTACGGCAAGCAACAAAGTGAGCCATCTTGGAGAAGTGGTCCACAATCACCATAATGGCTTCCTTTCCCCTAGGAGTCCGAGGCAGCACCAAAATAAAATCAAGGCTTACATCCAACCATGGTTGAGACGGCACCAGTAAAGGCATATACAAGCCTTGTGGTAGGACTCGGCTCTTAGCCTTTTTACACACAATGCACCTTTCTATGCACTTGTGCACGTCCTTGATCATATGGGGCCAATAGAAATGGTCCTTCAATGTTTCTAGAGTCTTCTTCTCTCCGAAATGGCCGGCTAGGCCTCCACCCTGTGCTTCCTTTACTAGTGATTCTGGGAGGCTACACTTGGGGATACAAATCTGCCCTCTCTTAAAAAGGTAGCCATCCGCCAAATGATAGGTGCATTTTTCCTTGTTCACGCACTTCTCAAACCATACTTTGAAATCGGGATCCTCCGGTAAGATTCTTTGATCCACTCAAACCCCAAAATTCGGGAGGTGAGCTCGGTAAGTAAAATAGTTCTCCTTAAGAGTGCATCGGCCACCACATTAATTTCTCCCTTCTTGTACTTGATAATATAGGGAAATCTCTCAAGAAATTCCACCCACTTAGCATGTCTTTTGCTGAGTTTCCCTTGGCTCTTAATGTGCTTCAAAGCTTGGTGGTCCGTGTGTATAATGAACTCCTTAGGAAGGAGATAATGCTGCCATATTTTGATAGTTCTTATCAAGGCATACATCTCCTTGTCATATGTTGAATAATTCAAGGCCGCCCCCTTCAGCTTCTCACTAAAATAGGCCACGGGCTTTCCTTCTTGCATAAGGACAGCTCCTATGCCTAGGGCTGAGGCATCACAATCGACTTCAAAGACCTTATGAAAATCCGAGAGGGAGGGGAGCATTGCAAAGAGCCTCTTTGATCCGATCAAAACTTGCTTGGCAAACCGGAGTCCACTCAAACTCCTTCCCCTTTTTTGTACAATCTGTGAGGGGTGCAACAATGCTACTAAATCCCTTGATAAATTTTCTGTAAAAAGAGGCTAATCCATGGAAGCTCCGAATGTCCGAAACACACTTCGGGATCGGCCACTCCCTTATGGCTTCAATTTTGCTTTGATCAACTTCCATCCCATCCTTGGATAATATAAAGCCTAGAAAATGCACTCTTTCTTGGACAAATGAACACTTCTTCAAATTGCCAAATAGTTGAGCATTTCTAAGTGTATCAAATAAAAGTCGTAAGTGCATCAAGTGATCCAAGTAATTTCCACTATATATCAAGATATCATCAAAGTATACGATCACAAATCTTCCCAAATAGTCCTTCAAAACATGGTTCATTAGTCTCATGAAAGTGCTAGGGGCATTGGATAGCCCAAATGGCATTACTAACCATTCATAGAGTCCGTACTTGGTTTTGAAGGCGGTTTTCCACTCATCCCCTTCCAACATCCGAATTTGATGATAACCGCTTTTGAGGTCGACCTTTGAGAAGTATGCAGCTCCACTAAGTTCGTCCAAAAGGTCTTCAAGGAGCGGAATGGGAAACCGGTACTTGATAGTTATTTGGTTAATGGCACGGCTATCTATGCACATCCGAGAAGAGCCATCCTTCTTTGGCACCAATAAGGTTGGTACTGCACAAGGGCTTAGGGATTCTCGGATGTACCCCTTCTTAAGTAATTCTTGCACTTGTTCATCCAATTCCTTGGCCTCCTCGGGATTCATTCGATAAGCCGGACGATTGGGTAGAACCACCCCGGGCTGAAGATCTATCCAGTGTTCTATCCCTCGGATGGGAGGTAGGCCGGTGGGCAATTCTTCGGGGAAGACATCTCCATATTCTTCTAAGAGGGCTAACACCTCTTCTGGGGCCCCTCCAATTTCTTCCATTCTTTCTCGGAAAATAATTAAGACAATCGGTGCTACTTGAAGCACTTCCCGAGTGAGCTCATTTTTGTTGATAATTAGCACCTTCTTGGAAGAGTTCTCCCTCCTTATTCTCTCATCCCAGGCTATGTCCGAGGGTGTCAAAGGTGCAAGCCTAATGCTCTGGTTCTCCCATTTGAATGAGTATTCATTGGTGAGTCCATTGTGAATGGTGTGCTTATCAAATTGCCACGGCCTCCCTAGGAGAAAGTGGCCAGCATCCATTGGTAATACATCACATAAGACCGAATCCTTATAACTCCCAATGGTGAACTCAATCCTTGCATGTTTTGTCACCTTTAGGTCTCCTTCATCATTTAACCATCGGAGCCTATATGGTTGTGGATGCTCCTCGGTTGGAAGTTGTAACTTCTCAATTAGCTCGGCGGATGCCACATTGGTGCAACTCCCTCCATCTACGATTAGGGAGCATACTTTGTCTTTGATGAGCAACGACTATGAAAGATGTTTTCCCTTTGCATGGTTTCGGGCCGACCATTGGTGGTAAGAGCTCTTCGGATCACCGTGAGGAGGGGGCCTTCTTGAGCTCGGCACACCTCCTCCATTGGCTCGGCCAATTTGCTCTTCTTCATCCTCCATCGGTTCGTCCTCACTAACAACTTCTCCACTAGCTTCAAGAAGTACCATCACCCTCTTGTTCGGACATTGTGCTGCAATGTGCCCCAATCCGAGACACTTGAAGCATTTGATGTCTCTTGACCGATGCATGTTGGCTTCTTCAATGGGTTTTGGAGGGATGTCTTTCTTTGGGGTCCATGGTTTAGGTTGGTATGGCTTATTCTCTTGCCTCGGGGGTGGCTTGTATGGAGTGTTATAAACGGGACTCGGCTTCACCACAATTTGCTTGCTCCTCTTTTCAAGCTGCCTTTCAACCCACAATGCCAATTGGATGGCGGCATCCAATGACTCAACAAACTGCAATTCCATTACATCGCCAAGGTCCTTGTGCAATCCTCTTAGGAACCGGGCTAGGATCTATTCTTTCGGCTCCTCAAGATCACACCGGATCCTCAAAGTCTCGAACTCCATTAAATACTTCTCAACCAAGAGGTGTTCTTGCTTTAAGTTTTGGAGTTGGTAGAATAACTCTTGTCTATAATGGCTCGGGACAAATCTCCTCTTCATATGCAATTTCATTGCCCTCCAAGTGGTGATCTCCTCTTCACGGTCACGCCTCCTTTGCCCCCATAGGCTATCCCACCATAGGCTTGCATATCCGTGGAGCTCTAAGGCCACTAATTGCAACTTAGATATCTCGGAATAGTTGTAGCATTCGAAGACCTTGTCCACTTTGTCCACCCAAATTAGGTAGGAATCTCCAACACATGATCCGTTGAACGGAGGGACACTTAGCTTCAGATTCCTCAAATCATCCTCACGGGGCAACCTCTCCCGTGGTTCAAACTCTTCATTCGAGTCTTCCACTTCATACAATCGGCCTCGGGCATTTCCAGCCCTTCTACCGAGGGTAACTGGGGGAGGTGACCGAGGAGGATTCAGTGTCTCCATCCTTTGCAACAAGGCATCCAGCCTTTGATTAATGCCATTAATTTGTTCCTGCAAATTAGATTCATGGCCTTGGGGGGAAATTGGTGGGGGAGGTAGTTCACTCGTTGAAGGGTGGTCTTGGCTTGGCTGTAAAACAGCGTGGTCATACCACCACTTTTGTGTGCCATTATATCAAATGAAAAGATGGATAATCACAAGAGAACACACGGAAAGAAAGAGCTGGGCTCTGATACCAGATGACACGTTCCAAGATGCGGAGGTGTCGGGAAGAGAGAAGTTGGCAACAATCTGCCGAGAGAGAGAGGTTAGGCAGCAACAGAGGATTGGAGCAAGGAGAACTCCAAATTCATACAGGGACTTGGACTAGAAATTGGAAGACTTAGTCTTTAGGTAGTGACTAAGTTTGGGCACATTTTCAGGGCAATGCACGTGGGAATATTAAAATGGCACGGGAATACTTTTGGGTGTACAAAACAGACACAAACAAGAAAACAGTGCTGTGGATATGGAAAGATTTCTGCACGACTTCCAATGCAGGCAATCTGGGAAGGTGGAAATTGGTAGAAACTAACTCCAATGAAAGGGAAAGAAAATGCAAGTGGTTTGAGGAAAAAGGCACGGGTAGATTAAAAGATATGGGGGATTGAAAATTGATGGACAGAATTACCCGATTTCAGGAATTCAGGTAGGAGGCAGTGGAAAAACACATGCACAACTTTGATGGGGAGGGCCTGTGGATAAAAATAGAAGAACGGATGTTTCAGGACAGGAAAGTGGAACTCACAGCAAAAACTTTGGGGCTTTTGTTCACGCGAAACAGAAAATGACACGAAGTGGACTTTTGTTGCACTAAAACCACTCGGGTAGATGACAAGGGCAGCAAACAACACTCAAACAATCACAATTGCAAACAACAACGGGATGAGAGCTATGGGGGTTTCCAAACTCACCTTTGATCCTAAACAAGTGAGGAAGGGAGGTTGGAATAAGGCTTAGTGACTCTAGCTAAGACACCAACACCGTTACAAACCAAAAATCAAAGGATATTACTCACCTTTGAATTGCTTTGCCGTGAGAGAAAATGGGAGAGCTTCAAGCTTCAACATTCAACATTTTCTAATCTGTAAATGCTGAGAAAGGAAGGGTAAAAACCCTCCTTCCCACGAGCTACAAAAGGCATATGATTATCACCTATAATCCTAAGTGCTAAACCAACAACAAGGTATGGTAAATGGGGCCCACCCTTGACTTTCATCACCAACAAGAGTGATGGTCACTAAGGGAAGGTAAAACCCATCCCCTAAGGCTTCCTAAGGATCTCCCACTTGCAGCCACGTAATTAACTTACAACAAAAAAAAAAGATTAAGGAGCTTGCATGGTTTTCACGTGAACCATGCAAGATATTATACTATCGGTTTTCCAAAAAAATAAAAATAAACCGAGGACTTCTTCCATGCTCTCCCATCCTTAGACTTGTCCTTGTCCTTGCTACATGAATGGATCATCTCCTTTATGAATAACTTGGAGTTCCACGTGAGTTGTTGCTTGGTCTTTGTCTCGGCTTCTCCAAGTGATCAAGTGGCAAGGGACTTCTCGGTCTTCCATGGTTGGCTCATTGATGGTTGTTCGTCCTTGATTATTTAAACCTTTACTGTAGGACTCTTCTTGGATAGCTTCCTCTCCCAAAGTGGATATTGTGCAATTAACCTCCACTTCACTCGGGCCGACGATTGTCGTGACTCGGCTTGGTCATCCCGGTAAGATAGGCTATGAACTTCGGACTCTAAGTTCACCTCTTCAATCTCCTAATGTATGCAATGCTTCGGAAGTTCTTTATCAAGAGAGGAGGGCATGTCTAGGAGGCCCTTTAGTGGCGATGAATCTCCTGCAAAATTAGCAAACATGTTAGATAATTGCCTTGCCCGGCTTCGGGTGGTCGCACTCTCCGGCTGATGGCGGTTCCCGGGCACATCATTATGGCTTAAGGTTTGGCATTGGACTGTTGGCTTTGGGCTTAAGGCTTAGATATTTTGGCTTCAAGCTTAAAGTTTAGTCGTAGGTTATAGGGATTCGGCCTAAAGGATATTGGTTTAGGGCTTTGAACTTAGGGCTCTTGGCTTTGGGCTTAAGGCATAGGGCATTTGGCTTTAGGGTTTAAACTTTGGTCTTTGGGATTTAGACTTAGGGTTTAGAGTTAGGGCTTAGGAATTTGGGCTTTTACTTTGGCCTTAAGGCATAGGGCTTTGGGCTTAGGCTTTTGGATAAGGGCTTAGGACATAGAATTTAGGGCTTAGGACTTAGGACTTAAGGATTTTTGTTTAGGACTTAGGGCTTTTTGCTTAGGACTTAGGGCTTTAAGCTTTGGGCTTTAGGCTTTGTGCTTAGGACTTTAGGCTTTGGATTTATGACCTACGGCTTAGGGCTTAGAGCTTAGGGCCTTTGACTTAGGGCTTAGAGCTTAAGGTTTTGGGCTTTAGGGTAAGGAGATAGTGCTTAAAGCTAAGGCTTAAGTACAATAGTTATGACTTATGGCATAAAGCTACTAGCATTGGGCTTTGGCTTCGGGCTTTGTGCTTTGGGTTAGGACTTAGGGCTTTAGGTTTACGGCATAGGTCTTTTGGGCTTAGAGCTTAAAGCTTATTTCTTTGTGTTTTGGCCTTAGGCCTATGTCTTTTGAGTTTGGGCTTAAGGCATACTACTTTTGGCTCAAAGCTTGGGGCCTTGGTCTTTGAGTTGTAGGCTAAAGTGCTAAAGGCTTTGGGCTTAGGGATTAAGGCTTAGCACTTAGGGCCTAGGGCGTAGAGCATTGGATGCAAGGCTTAGAGCATAGGACACGAGGCTTAGAGCTTTGGCATTAGGGATTTGGGCTTTTGCTTTTGACTTGGAGCTTTGTGCTATAGGCTTTGGCTTTGAAATGTGGGCTTTAGGTTTAAGGCTTACGACATTGGGCTTTAGGTTTAAGCCCTAAGGGCATATGCCTAAGGGGTAATGGCTTTAGGCTTTGGGATTGGGCTTTGGGCTTAAGAAGTAAGGCGTAGGGCTTTAGGCTAAGGCTAAGGGCTTTGGGCTTTGGGCTTTAGGCTTAAGGCTAAAGGCTTTGGGCTTTAGGCTTAGGACTTTACATTTAAAGCTTAGGGCTTTGGACTTTGGGTTTAAAACTTATTGCTTAGGGATTTGGCCTTTTTCTTTGGGCTTAGGACATTGGGCTTAGGGCTTTGGTCTTTGCACTTTGTGTTTAAGGCTTATGACTATGGGCTTAGGGATTTGCGCTTTGGGCTAAAGGATAAAGTGCTAAGGGCTTTTGGCTTAGATGTTAGATGTTAGGTCATAGGGCTTAGGGCGTAGGGCTCAGTGCTTAGGGTTTTAGGATTAGGGCTTTTGGATAGACACATAAATCTTTGGGCTTTCGACTTTGGGCTTTGGGCTTTGCACTCTAGGCTTTTTAGATATTGGGCTTCGGCTTTGGTGTTCGCCCTTAGAGTTTAAGGCTTAGATCTTATGGCTTAAGGCTTTGGGTGCACTATCTTCTGGGGCACACTTCACTTTCTTCTCCTTGATCCATCAATGAAATAAGATGTTTGGGTTGCACTTGATAATTATAGGAGGGCTCCATAAATGATAATCCATTAGATATGATCCCTGCGAAATTAGCAAACAAATTAGGAAATCCTCTGGCTCAGCTTCGGGTGATGGCACCTTGTGGAAGGGGAACCCGAAGTATGTCATCAAATCTAGAGGCTGAACTTCTTCTTCCAAATCGTCTATTACTTCCCCAATGTAAGGAGACAAGTCTTAAACATTGAAAGTAATCGACTCCCCATATTCTCCTAGCAGCCCAAGCTTATAAGTATTCAGATTAATCTTCTCCACATTTTTGAAAGGACCATCAGCTCTTGGTGCAAGTTTGGAATCCCTTTGTCTTGGAAACCTTTTCTTATGCAAATGCAGCCATACTAAGTCTCTCACTTGAAAATTCATTGCTTTTCTTCCTCGGTTAGCATGCTTAGCGTAGGACTCATTAGACTTTTTGATGGATCAACTAACCCTTTCATACAAGTTCTTTACTAATTCGGTGCTATGCTCTATTCGGACTGGTCACTTCATTGTTAGGGAAAGACAATAAATCAAGAGGAGTTAAAGGATTAAACCATAAACTACCTCAAAAGGAGTCATTTGAGTTGATTGATGAACACTTCGGTTGTATGCAAATTCAATGTATGTCACAATCCATGCGCATCATACTTCCGTTTAAGGGTCAAAAGATATTCTAAAAAGCAATTTTGTACCTACTCTTTTACAAAGTGTCTTTCGAAAACAATTTAAGAATTTTGTATCCCGATCCGAAACTATGGACATTTGAATACCGTGAAGGTGCACCACATCCTTAAAGAAGAGTTCAGCTACATGGATAGTCTCATCAGTTTTATTACATGCTAAGAAGTGGGATATCTTGGAAACCGATATACTACAACCATAATAGAATCTTTGGCCCTACTAGTACGTGGAGGACCAAGTATAAAATTCATACTAAGCTCCACTGTTAAGTCTCAAAAAGACTTAATATTCATGAAGTTTTAGTGGTCAAATTGCTAGGAATAAGTAAGGATTTAACTGAAATAATCGGATTTTTATGGATAATGCTGCAGTGATGCAACATCATCTGTAACGCTGTTTTTACGTGATTTTGCCCGATATTTTGTATATTTTTTATTATCACGGGATTTTTTTCCATGAAATTGCATAAGATTAATGAAGATAAAGGTTGGAAGAATCACGAAAAAGAAGGAAGAATCAATTCAAATTCAAATTTGGAAACAAGAATATCTTTGAAGATTTAGAAATCCTTCCTAATATCAATTACTTTCCAAACCGATCCAAATCTTCCTCCAAATCGTAACAGCCTCTCAAATTTGCTCGAGCTGGATGTAGTCTACATAAAGGAACAAGAATACCACGGATTGGGTGTGTATAGTTGGAGAACGGGATTCACGATCAAGCTTCGAGCGTAAATCCAAAGAAGAGGTTCACGGCGACGATCACGGTGGCGGGGGAACGAGGCTGTGCGACCAATGGCTTTTGACGGCGAGGACTAAAACCCTCTTCCTTTGCTTTTCGTTTTAATTTCCGTGAATTATATGAACTCTTGATAGTTAGTGTAGAACTATTTTGTTTGAGTTAAAATTAGGATTTTTCATACATTGATTTGCTTAATGAAATTGGATGCTATCTTTTAGAACTCATTTTAACAAGTGTTTATATATCTTTACTTTGCTGTGATTATCCCTCGAGCAATCACGACAATACGCCATTACGTGTTTGCTAAGTGTTAAACCTAAAAATTATTGCTTTGCATTGATATCATTTAGTATAACACGACAATACGCCCTTTCGTGTTGCTAAGACGTGTATTAAAACCATTAGGTGGTTAGATCAAGTGACACGGACAGAAGATTCAGTGACACAAACACGTGTATTAAACCGTGTATTATTGCTTTGCATTCATTAAGGAGTTCACATCTTTATGTGATTCGTTCGAAGATTCAGCCGTTAATTGAGAGACTCTCCGATTAAATCTATTCCCATATGTACTCCGAGACAAGGCAAAAGCATGGTTGAATTCTTTACCTTTCGAAGATTTAGCCAAGAAGTTTATGTTAAAATATTTTCCACCGGTGAAGAATGCAAAGCTGCGTGGGGAGATCATGAGTTTCAGACAACAGGACATTGAATCCCTTTACGAAGCTTGAGAGAGGTTCAAAGAATTATTACGACAATGTCTGAATCATGGTGTTGAAGAATTGGTCCAGCTGGAAACTTTTTACAATGGATTACACGGACAGACTCGATCTCTTTTAGATACAACAGCAAACGGAGCCATTTTATCCAAATCATGCGCAAAAGCTTTTTCGTTGTTGGAAAATATGGCTACGAACAATTATCAGTGGCCGACAGAGAGAGCTGCAGCACCGAAGAGAGCATCGACGAATAACCAACCTGGAATTTTAGATCTTGATCCAGTTATTGCCCTAGCTGCTCCAATGACTACACTCAACAACACTCTCAAGAATCTGAACATACAGCAATCCAACCCACAACCTGTCAAAAGTATTCCGTGCTCTTACTATTCGGGAGAACATGTTTACGATCATTATCCGTCAAATCCCGAAGCAGTCAATTACGTAGGGAACAATCGTAGTAATTTTACACAATGATGGAAACCAAGTAATAAGTGGAGCCAACAACAGCAACCACGAACGCAAAATCAGTATTTCTAACCTACACAACAAGGGTTTAATCAAGGATTTCCTACTCAACAAAACCACAAACAGCAACCTGAGCAGTCTAAACTATTTGAGTAGAAAGTCAATGAATTTATGGAATGATCCAAGCTGATGATGCAAAATATGAATGCGATCTTACAGAATCAGGTCGCATCTCATAGGAATCTGGAGAAACAAGTGGGTAAGCTTGCGCTAGCTTTAAAGGATAGACCATCAGGAATGTTGCCAGCGACACCGAAACACCAACACGAGAAGGAAAAGAACAGTGTAAATCTGTCACTTTGCGCAATGGCAGAGCAGTGGAAACTGTGAAAGATCCTGAAATAATTCATAGAGAACAAGTTATGGAGATTAATACAGAAGATGAAAGGGAGGAAGTCGCAGAACAAAGTAATACAGTTGAAACTACGATTAATACTGCAACATCAAAGCAGTATCAGAAGAAAAATATGTCAGTTTAAAGACTTCCACCACATTTTCCTCAGAGACTGCAGAAGCAAACACATGACAAACAATTTGGGAAATTCATGGAAGTATTAAAGCAACTACACATCAATATTCCACATCAATATTCCACTGGTTGAAGCTTTGGAAAAAATTCCGAACTATGCAAAATTTATGAAGGATCTTGTTTTAAAGAAACGACGAATAGAGGAATACAAAACTGTGACGATGATACAAGAACGCAGCTGCATTATTCAGAATAAGATTCCGCCAAAGTTATGTGATCCTAGTAAATTTACGATCTCATGCACAATAGGAGATCAATACGTTGGCGAAGCTCTGTGTGACCTAGGAGCTAACATTAATTTGATATTGATGTCAATTTTCAAGAAATTAGATGTTGGAAAAGCAAAGCCAACTTCAGTTACACTTCAGTTTGCTGACAGATCCATTGGATATCCCAAATGAATAATTGAAAACGTGCTAGTAAAGGTTGACAAATTCATTTTTCTAGCAGACTTTATCATTCTGGATTGCGAAGTCGATCAAGAGGTTTCAATCCTCTTAGGAAGACCTTTCCTGGCTACAGGCAGAACTCTCATTGATGTGGAAAAAGGAGAATTAACAATGAGAGTCAACAACGAAGAAGTCACGTTTTATGTCCTGAACGCACTAAGGTGCCCTGTAGAATTCGAAGATAGTTTTTCCATTTCGGAAAATGAATGCTTCTTATTAGAAAAAAATGACCCCGAGCTGTAGAAAAGAATTTCAAGTTCGATTCCACCGATCCTCGAACTTGGAAGAAACCAAGGGGACAAGACGCTGAACCCTTGAACAGAGATGAGAAGGAATATCGAGTGATGAAATCCTCGATAGAAGAATTACCAAAACTGGAGCTAAAGCAATTGCCGCAGCATCTCAAGTACGCTTATCTGGAAACAGGTAATTCTTTACCTGTCATCATTTCAAATAAACTAAGCAATGAACATGAGGCCGCATTACTTGAGATATTAAAGAAACATAGACATGTCATTGCATGGACGATTGCCGATATAAAGGAAATCAGTCCGAGCATTTGTATGCATAAAATTCTGCTAGAACAAGATTACCGGCCATCAGTAGAGGGACAGCGGCAATTAAACCCAGTTATGAAGGAGGTGGTTAAAAAGGAAATAATAAAGCTTTTGGACGCAGGTATCATTTACTCAATTTCAAACAGCTTTTGGGTTAGTCCAGTCCAATGTGTTCTAAAGAAGAGAGGAACTACTGTAGTAGCAAATGAAAATAATGAGCTCATCCCGACCCGTGTTATCACTGGTTGGCGAGTATTCATGGACTATAGAAAGTTAAACACGATGACAAGGAAAGACACTTTTCCATTGCCATTCATCGACCAAATGCTTGACAAATTAGCAGGGAAGGAATTTTATTGCTTCCTAGATGGATACTCAGGCTATAATCAGATTGCCATCTCACCAGAAGATCAGGAGAAAACTACATTTACATGCCCTTATGGCACATTCGCTTACAGGTGCATGCCATTCAGACTTTGCAATGCTCCAGCAACGTTCTAGCATTGCATGATGTCCATTTTTTCGGACATGGTTGAAGATTTCTTGGAAATTTTTATGGATGAATTCTCTGTGGTGGAAAACTCTTTTCATGATTGCTTAAAGAATTTGGAACTGGTGTTGAAGCGCTGTACTGAGACGGACCTCGTTTTAAACTGGGAAAAATGCCATTTTATGGTAATCGAGAGAATAGTTCTCAGGCACTGAGTATCCAAAGCAGGAATGGAGGTCGACAAAGGAAAATGACAAAGTATTTTGTTTTGATGAAACATGGCAGCAAGCTTTTCAAGAATTAAAACACCAGCTCATTTCAGCACCTATCATCGTTGCTCTGGATTGGACAAAACCTTTCAAAATTATGTGTGACGCTAGTGATTATACGATGGGAGCAGTGCTAGGTCAAAAACATAATCGAATCTTCCATACGATCTACTACACCAGCAAAACATTATCCGAAGCACAACGAAATTACACGACAACTAAGAAGGAGTTATTGGCAGTAGTATTCACCTTCAAAAAATTTAGACAATATTTAGTTGGTGTGAAGGTAATAGTGCACACTGACCACTCTGCGATCAAATATTTAATGTCTAAAAAGGATGCCAGGCCGCACTTAATTAGATGGATTCTACTACTACAAGAATTCGACCTCAAAGTTATCGATAGGAAAGGAATAGAGAATCAGGTAACTTGGCAGAGGAATAACTTGGCAGTTACCGAAACTTTTCCAAATGAACAAATTTTCAGAATCGAGGTACTTCCTTGGTATGCCGACATTGTGAATTATTTAGCATGCAGGATCATCCCTTTCGATTACGCCTATCAACAAAGGAAGAAATTTATTAAAGAAGTTCGGAGCTATTATTGAGACGACCCTTATTTATTTAAGCAATGTGTGGATCAGATTATGAGAAGATGCATTCCAGAACAAGAAGCTGCGTCGGTGCTGCAGCATTGCCATGCAGCACCATACGAAGGACATTTTGGAGGAACCCGAATAGCTGCTAAAGTCTTCCAATCAGGTCTGTATTGGCTAACTCTATTTAAAGATTCAAATAAATTCGTAACATCGTGTGACAGATGCCAAAGAATGGGGAATATATCGCGAAAGCATGAGATGCCTTTTACGAATATCCTAGAAGTCGAACTGTTCGACTTGTGGGGTATAGATTTCATGGGACCTTTCCCATCATCCTATGGGAATCAATACATCCTACTTGCTGTTGACTACGTATCTAAATGGGTCGAAGCTATGGCTCTTCCCACTAATGATGCAACGGTTGTCACACGCTTCTTACATCGAAATATTTTTACGAGATTTGGCACACCGAGAGCAATCATTAGTGATGGAGGAACTCACTTTTGCAACAAAAAATTTAAGCAATTACTAGAGAAATATGGAGTCAAACACAAGGTTCCGACACCATACCACCCACAAGCGAATGGGCAAACTGAAGTATCCAACCGGGAAATCAAGAGAATACTGGAAAAAGTTGTTAATTTCGGAAGAAGAGACGGGCTGAGAAATTACTAGACGCTTTATGGGCATATCGGACGGCTTTCAAAACTTCAATAGGAACATCGCCATTCTGACTAGTCTTCGGCAAACCTTGTCATTTACCAGTCGAGCAAAGTTCAATATGGAAGCAAAAGCTGTAGGAGAGGAAAGATTGCTACAACTCAATGAATTAGAAGAATTCAGGCTCAACTCTTATGAAAATGCAAAAATCTATAAAGCAAAAGTCAAGCAATGGCACGATAGAAACATCCAAGAACGATACTTTAGCATCGGACAAAAGGTGCTCCTATATGATTCGAGGTTGAAGATTTTTCCGGGAAAATTAAAATCAAGATGGATGGGACCATACTTGATTACTGCTATAAATTCTTATGGAGTTATCGAACTTCGTAATGAAGAAACCAGGAAGAGTTTCAAAGTCAACGCCCAACGAATGAAGCCGTATTTTTTAATGAATTTGCAGGAAGATGATCGTATTTCTGTAACTTTAGAAGATGCTATTGAATGAAAGAAAGATGTCTAGCTAACGACGTTAAATTAAGCGCTACAAGGAGGCAATCCTTTATTTTTATTTTAGTTTGGTTAATTAGATAAAGTAGTAATTATGTTTTTATCTTGTAGGTAGAATAGTACGAAGTTGTGGTCGATGTCACAGCATTGATAGCAGGAATGACCAGAATGAATCGGGAGAAGCAAAAAGAGATAAGGGAGAAAAACTCGGTTCAGTCAGAATTGAGTAGGCGGGACCCTATGCGAAAAAGAAAATTAAAATTACCACTATGATTTTCTAAGAAGGCAGAAAACATAGATTGAAAATTTAACTTTCACCGCTTCTTTTAATCTTTAAATCGCAGGTGAAGCCACAACATTCAGGAAAACACCAGAGCTTCACCCAGACTACTCAGAGAGAAAAAACTAATGGATCCCGCAATACTCTATCTACCATGGAAGGACATAGTAGAGGAAGATATATATCCTCTCACGGCAGAACCAGGGCCATCATCAACAATACCTCCCAGGAGGGGAAAAAATTGGATACCCGATGGCCACCAACCCAGAAATCACCAGCACGAGGAAAATTTACACCTCTAACTGAAGATAATCAGCAGTTTTCTGAGCTGATCCCGGAGGTACATCCTATTGCTTTCCCTTCTCTTATTTTACAGGGAACATTTCCGGGGTCACTACCGATTTTGCGAGACCCATCACCAACAATTTTGCAAGACCCACCACCGTTGATAAAGAGGAGGAAGACGCAGCCTAAAACCAAAGACAAGGTTACTAGAACCTCTGCTAGAATTGCTAGCCGCCTGGCTAGAAAGCAACCCCCAACAAAGGACGCGCCGGTTATCATTCCATCGTCTGAATCAGAAACAGAATCCGATACTCCGGTGCCGCTAATTAGAAACAGAAAATGGGGCGACTGGTCTAATATTACAATGCCAGTACGAAAAGAATCCACTCCACCTCCGCCGGCCAGAGAAGTTACTCCAACTCCGGAGCCTAAATCATCTAGCCCACCAAGCCGATCAACGCGGTACAGAAATGCTACAAAAATTCAGGTACCTATTCAGGTACCCTTCATAAGAGAAACTAGGAGGTGCGCAAAGACCAAAGCTACAGCATCAAGCTCTGACACGCTCCACGAATGCGGAAGTGTCGGGATAGGAGAAAGCAATGCAATCTGCCAATGAGAAGGACTAAAACAGAAATAGAGGATTGTGGCAGTTAGAACTCCAATTGCATACAGGCTTTTGGGCTGAAATTTTGGGGACTTAGACCTTAGGGAAGGAACTGAGTTTGGTCAAGATTTAGAGTGAAAGCACGTGTGGATCATAAAATGGCACGGGGACACATTTAGAGGCACAAACAGACAAAATTACCAATTGGCAGAGCATTAGGTGTGAGAGACGTCTGCACAACTCCCAATGCCAGTGACCTGAGAAGGTGAAATTTGGCAGAAACCAATTTCAACGAAAGAGGAATGAATTGCACTTGGTTAGAGGGAAAAAGCAAGGGTAGAATAAAAGATACGAGGGATTGAAAATTAGTCGACAGAACTGTAAAAATTCAGGTACTCAAGTGAAGGATAGAGGATAGATGCATGCACAACTTTTAATTGGGCAGACCTGGGAGTGAGATGAATAGCCAATACTTCAAGACGTGAAATAAGAACTCACAGCCAGAAAATAGCACGGGAGACATTTGGGGACTCAAACAGATTCTCGGGTAAATTAAAATGGTAGCAACCAATAAGAAAACAACCAAGAACCAAAATACATAAACGGGATGAAGGCTATATGACTTCCAAGCTTACCCAACCCTAAGCAAGTGAGGAGGAAGGTTGGAATAAAGGCTAAGTGACTCTACCAAGGCACCAACACCAAAGAAAACAAGGAAGATTGGATATTACTCACCAAAATCCCAAGAAGCCGTGAGAAAAGAGGGTTTGAGAGCTTCAAAGCTTCTGCAAATTTTCCAATACTTTTCTCTCCTTCAAAATGCCGAGAAGAAAGGAATAAAACCCTTCTTCCCACGAGCTACAAGGAGAAAATAATTACTACCTATGTTTCAAAGTACATAGCAAACAAGTGGGCCCCTCCTTTGACTTCTACACTTTAAGGAGAGATGGAACTCTAAGGTATGGTGTACCCCCATTCCTTAATGTTCCCTAATCTTTTCCACTTGCTTCCACAAGCATAAAAATAAAATGGATGACAAGTTTCTTGCATGGTTTCTACGAAAAACCATGCAACTATTTTACAAAAAGGCACAAGTAATTCAAGCAAAGCAAAATATCTCCTAGAAGTGAACAAGCACACCCCCAATGCTGATCCACCCTTGCCTTGGATTTGTTGGACTCCAACCCGAGCTCAAAGTGTGGAAAGGTTTTAGGCATGGCTCGGTCCACCACTTGAAGGAGTGCTCAAAACTAATCGGTTTTGTTCAATTGTATCCTCTTTGGGCCACCCTTGAACAGCTTCCTCCTTGGTCCACAATTGTATAGCTTTCCCTCCCATGCTGGCCATAGTGTAGTCGGTATTCCCTTCCTTCGGAGTGGGACAAGGCCGAGGCTCGGGTAGGTTTTTCCGGCAAGGAACATTATGGACTTCGGTTGTCAATTCCTTCTCTTCAAATTCCCAATGCAAGCAATGTTTGGGAAGCTCTTTGTCATGAGTTGAGGGAGCATCTAAGAGGTCCAAAGGGGGAAATGTCACACCTGCAAAATTGACAAACATGTTAGCAAAACTCCTTGTTCGGCTACGGGTGGGTCATTCCCTCCGGCTGATGGTGGCGCCCAGGCATATCATCCCCTCCGGGTGATTGAGGATTTGTCCTCAAATCCAGGGGTTGTTCTTCCTTATCTTCCTCCAATTCTCCCAAATAAGTGAAAGATCTTGGACATTGAAAGAGGCCGACACTCCATAGTCCCCGGGAAGCTTCAACTTGTAAGCATTCTTGTTAATCTTCTCTGTGACTTCAAATGGACCATCGGCCCTAGGAAGGATGACATGCCCCGAAATACCTCAGCCTTAACCGAACATCAAGGAGCCATTACCCGAGCCCGAGCTCGGGAATTTTCTAACACGTGTGCTCTTTTTGTAGGGAAGCTTATGCAAGGAATTAACATTGTGGAACAATCTCTAATGGACCAAGAGAGGCCCAAGAACTCCGTGAATTACATAGAGAAGCCGGCGGGCATTGTTAATATCTCGAACCCGAGTTGGACCTTCCAAGGGAGTTGTGAGAAGGATTATAAGGAGACCAGCCCAATGGGAAGCAAGCCCAAGACCAATTGAAGTGGAGGAGAGAGACTTTTTACTTTAAAATTTTGTGTGTTTCTTTTTGTGAACAAACTTTAACGTTGGTTTTTGCATTCCTTTTCATGAGAGTCTTTTGACTCCCTTAGGATATCATCTTAGGAGTGGCAGACCTGTTAATTAGGCTGCATTTTGGTGGCTGTAGGGTGGCTCACGTAGGTAGGGATGCTGGCTTAGATTT
>QAOC01044671.1:0-11170 GCA_003255005.1 Begonia fuchsioides
CCTTCCCATTACCGAAACCATCCCCGAGCATCAACACCCCTCCACTTCGATTTTCATCAATATTTTCCATCCCGAGCCATATCAAAATCCATCCGAGCCATTCCAAATTTCCCACGACCCATCCCCATAAAAATACCATTTTTACCATACCACCACATAAAATACGCTTCCGCACGACAAGTTTCCGAACGGAGTGCGATCACGGACCACATCGGCTACGTGACCGTGCGTTCGACCACCCCAACGTGCCAACCTCACCCGAAGGCACATCAGGACCGACTCATAGACAACCTTTTGTATGATCAGATTGCCTTTATAGTCTCTAAGCTTGACCTCCTTGCGAGGTCAGTAGAAAGATCTACTTCGATTAACAGGCGAGCAAAGGCAACCCGCTCAAGGGTTCTAGTAAGCTGGTCTGTCATAATCGGGTTCCCAATTTTAAAACCAATCTTGCTCAAGATTGTGAAGCTTAGGCAACGTGACCCAAACCGCAACAATACTTATTTGCTCGTCTCTGTAGGTAAAAACTTCAGGCATCTCCTTAAGGAGAAGAGACTTGTCATAAATAGAGTATGGCCCTTGGGCAAGGACCTTTTTACAATCGTTCTCGGATTGGAAGACAAATAAAATCCAGCCATGGATGTTTGGGATAACCTTGATGAGAACCTTCCAGGCTTGAACGAGCTTCTTAAGGGCCTCTTTACTCGGGTGCCTACTCGGAAAGTAGCCAACCAAGGTGTGACCGAACGACTTATTCACGTCGACGGCTTCAGATCGGATCAATTGAATTTCCTCATCCTCCATGACTCGACGAGAGAGCTGGATACCATTTTCTACATTGCGACTGTTTTTAACCATATCCGCGTAGGAGACAGATTCAAACTCACGAGCGTGCATGTCCACTTGTTCCAATCCATTGAAGGCAATAGGATTGGAGTGACTGGACGGGCGATCTAGGATTGGAGTGGCTGAAAGTATCGTAACATTAGGACCATATGTCCCAACTAGATGGCCACGATGGGACCGATCGTTATGCCGATCTTCCACAGTTACTTTGGGACCCGATGTCCCAACTAGCTGGTCACGCGGGGACCGAACTTTGTGCTTCAGTTTCTTCGTCATGTTAGATTGCCTGGCAGGAAATGGCATGAATTATCCAGCCAATCTGGCTATGGACAATCCCGAGAATGACGTGTCAAGCTCAGGCCAACATCCTGACAAGGGCAGTTGCCCAATTCTGCAGAATGATGCCCGAATAGTATCTGCCCGAGCTGAATTCCCGAGGCACTCGGGAGGAAGCCTCCCTCGCCGAAAAAATCAGAGAAATAGGAGAAGCTCGGCCTAACTCCGAGTAGAGACCTTCAAAATACTTATAAAGCACACAAAAATGTGCAAAATCTTGATGCTCAAAGATACCACTAAAAAAAGTGGAGAAACCAGGAACGAAACCCCAAAAATAGGAAAACCCGAAAGATTTGCCACAAGGAACTTACCGGCGCCGGAATGAGAACCAAGCTTGAGCAAAACAGCAGGAAACGGATGGCAGGAAGATTAAGAGAAGAACTACAGCAAGAACCAGGCTCTTAGAATCGATAAGAAGCGAAACCAAGAGAATCTCCCAAAATCGCCCAAGAGAAAAGAGCATCCCCTAACCCGACTGAGAGCTTTTTTTTTTTTTTTAGTTAAGTAAATATATATTGACAAAAGAACAAATACAAGCGAGAACCCGAGAGGGCTGCTCAAAGAGGAAGCCTTTGCAAGCTCAAGAAGCCAGCCCCCCGATTACAAAAGAAGGCATAATCAGCAGATCACTAGATGTCCGAGAACACTGCCCAGGGACAGACAGAGATCTGCCAGGCCACAAGAAAGACAGAGATCTGTCAGGCCACAAGAAAGGCCACGATGGATCTTAGACAGAGATTTGCTTGAACACTTGCCTCTCAACTTGTCTTGCGGTCTGCGAAGGAGGGACGAGAACATTCTCAAATTTCCTAGTGTTCCGTGCCGCCTATATGTAATATATGGACGTGGCCAGCAGCATTTGAACAACCTAAGCATCCCTGCGGCGATTGAGCTTATTAAGCCTAATGCTCCACTTGTGGCACTGGCGATAGTCGAGAGTCGCTTAGGGATGCTGAAGTTCTGCCTGCAGACAGCCCATATTTCCTTCGTGGATTTGCAGCCAAAAAATAGGTGGGCACTTGATTCTTCCAAATCTGGACAAAAGAAACATTTACTTGATGCAGGAGAATGCATACGAGGGACGAGTCTGCCAAGGAAAGCAAGCCATAAAACAAAAGAGTGCTTAGGCACTAGATGGCTGCTCCAAATGATGCGAAACGCTGGCTTCTGGGGGGCCACCGGCCTAAAGAACTTGTATGCTTTGCTCAGACCGCCCTTAAGATTTGCCTCTTTTTATTTCTCTAGGGTTGCTTCCGCTAGGGCAACCGAGCCAAGCTTTGAGACAAGACCATCTCGTATGCTTAAAATAGTTTTAATAAGCGAAGATGCTCTATATTCGGCTTTCCAGGATCAGAAGCATGCGCTCTTCATATAAACCTGGTGGATCCAGCGGACCCAGAGGGAGTCCTGCTTAGCCTGGATATTCCACAGGACCTTGGAGAGGTGAGCACTGCTCCAAGCTTGAAGATCGCGAAAGCCAAGGCCACCCTCGCTTTTCGGGAGGCAGCATTGGCTCCAAGCGACTATAGCGGTCGAGCCACCCCACAGGAAGGACCTACAAATTTGAGTCACTTTGTTTCTAACTAATGATGGCAAGCTAACGGTGGAGAGTCAAAAGTACTCGATGCCCTGCAGGATAGAATATGAAGCTGAGGAGACGCACTCCATGATCCACGCAACGAACCTCAGAGGGAAACCGAGGGCACGAAGCATGCTACCAAGAAAAGGCCATGACACGGAGTCAAAGGCTTTTGCGATGTCCATTTTATCGATTCTAAGAGCCCGATTCTTGCTGTTGTTCTTCTCTTAATCTTCTTGCCATCATTTTCCTGCTGTTTTGCTCAAGGCTTGGTTCTCATTCCGGTGGCCGGTAAGTCACTTGTAGCAAATATTTCGGGTTTTTCTATTTTCGGGGGATCGTTCCTGGTTTCTCCACTTTTTTAGTGGTATCTTTGAGCATCAAGATTTTACACATTTCTGTGCGCTTTATAAGTATTTTGAAGGTCTCTATTCGAAGTTAGGCCGAGCTTTCTTATCCGATTTCTGTGGTTTTTTCGACGAGGGAGGCTTCCTCCGGAGTGGCTCGGGAATTCAGCTCGGGCATATACTATTCGGGCATCATTCTGCAGAGTTGGGCAGCTGCCCTTGTCATGTGGTTGATTTCCTACCGGGCAATCTAACATGACGAAGAAACTGAAGCACAAAGTTCGGTCCCCGCGTGACCAGTCAGTTGGGACATCTGGTCCCAAAGTAACGATGGAAGATCAGCATAAAGATCGGTCCCTTCGTGACCATCTAGTTGGGACATATGGTCCCAATGTTACGATGCAAGATCCGCTTTTGGAAGGCGTGCGCGCTCGGCTTTCAGTCGATGCTCCTCCCCCGGACACTTTGGAAAGTGAGGGCGATCTAGGAAGCACCTGTCCGGCCACTCCCAATCCTATTGCCTTCCATGGATTAGAACAAGTGGACACGCATGCTCATGAGTTTGAATCTGTCTCCTATTGTGGGTCCTGCCCTATTGTGGGTCCTGCCCTATTGTGCCGTATGTCAGACAATTGGGCACGCAACATTTGACTGCAAAGCAAATGCTGCTTGGTCTGTTGCCCAGCAAACTCCGGCTGTGGCCGCACATATGCCCTTAAGTGACACCATGGAAAATCGGGATGCCGACAGAGCTTCCGTGCGAGTAGTAGAGAGCGCTCCCTCTCCGCCTCTCCCTGTCTCGATGCCGAGTAGAAAAAGCAAAAAGCGCTCCTTGCCGAAGTTTTCATAAACCACTTCAAAGGCATCCTGGGGTCCCCTTCTTCGATCCCTCCGTTAGATATCGACGCAATCAATTCCGGGAGAAGGCTTTCTCCGAAAGCCTGTTCAGGGCTTATTGATTGGGTCTCTCCGGATCAGATTTGTGCTGCATTGTTTCAAATTGATAATGATAAGGCGCCTGGTCCTGATGGCTTCTCCTCCAAATTCTTCAAAGACTCTTGGGGGATCACGGGTGAGGATTTTGTCTCGGCTGTTTAGGAATTTTTCTTATCGGGCCGCCTCCTCAAGCAATGGAGTCACTCCATTATTGCTATGGTCCCTAAGGGGAAGGATGCGGTCTCCCCAAATGATTTTAGGCCGATATCATGTTGTAATGTCTTTTACAAGGTTATTACCAAGATTCTGGCTAGCCGCACTTGGTGATATTATTGATCCGGCTCAAGCGGCGTTTGTTAAAGGCAGAAGTATGGCCGAGAACATCCATCTTCTCCAAGAGCTAATAAGGAAGTACAACATCAAGAAAGCATCCCCTAGGTGCTTTATTAAAGTGGACATCACAAAAGCCATTGACTCCGTGTCATGGCCTTTTCTTGGTAGCATGCTTCGTGCCCTCGGTTTCCCTCCGAGGTTCGTTGCGTGGATCATGGAGTGTGTCTCCTCGGCTTCATATTCTATCTCGCTCAATGGGAAGCTTCATGGGTTTTTCGAAGGTGCAAAGGGGTTAAGGCAAGGGGATCCGCTCTCCCCCTTCCTTTTTGCAATTTGCTTGGAATATTTCTCAAGGCTCACCAAGAAGTTGCTTCCCGGGTCCAGATTTAATTTTCACCCCTTGTGTGAAGATCTGAGTATATCCCATTTAGCCTTTGCTGATGATCTCATCCTCCTGGCTCGGGGG
This sequence comes from Begonia fuchsioides, assembly GCA_003255005.1. Classification (NCBI taxonomy): domain Eukaryota; kingdom Viridiplantae; phylum Streptophyta; class Magnoliopsida; order Cucurbitales; family Begoniaceae; genus Begonia; species Begonia fuchsioides. The sequence goes on from QAOC01044671.1 coordinate 4,844, forward strand.
GATATTATATCGATTCGAGCAATCCTTGGCTGCCTTGTTGAGTTTGGCAAGTCCTCGGGGCTCCACATAAGCCCCCTCAAGACGAGGTTTTATTCAACAGGCATTTCTTAAGCGGATCTTAATGAAAGCATTTGTTCCACACGAATTAAAATTTGGCTCTTTTCCCTTCCGCTACTTAGGGATTGCCCTGTCCCCAAACAGGTTGCGGATTCTAGAGTATGATCAGCTTATTGGGAAACTTAGGGACACCGTGAACTCGTGGAATCAGAGTTCTCTCTCCTTTGCCGGGCTCATAAAGTCTATTCTGCAGGGCATCGAGTGCTTTTGGCTCTCCACCCTTAGCTTGCCATCATTAGTTAGAAACAAAGTGACTCAAATTTGTAGGTCCTTCCTGTGGGGTGGCTCGGCCGCTAAAGTCGCTTGGAGCCAATGCTGCCTCCCGAAAAGCGAGGGTAGCCTTGGCTTTTGCGATCTTCAAGGTTGGAGCAGTGCTCACCTCTCCAAGGTCTTGTGGAATATCCAGGCTAAGTAGGACTCCCTCTAGGTCCGATGCATCCACTAGGTTTATATGAAGAGCGCAGGTTTCTGATCCTTGAAAGCCGAATATAGAGCATCTCCGCTTATTAAAACTATTTTAAGCATACGAGATGGTCTTGTCTCAAAGCTTGGCTCGGTTGCCCTAGCGGAAGCAACCCTAGAGAAATGAAAAGAGGCAAATCTTAAGGGCGGTCTGGGCGAAGTATACAAGTTCTTTAGGCCGGTGGCCCCCCGGAAGCCGGCGTTTCGCATCATTTGGAGCAGTCATCTAGTGCCTAAGCACTCTTTTGTTTTATGGCTTGTTTTCCTAGGCAGACTCGTCCCTCGTATGCATTCCCCTACATCAAGTAAATGTTTCTTTTGTTCAGATTTGGAAGAATCAAGTGCCCACCTATTTTTTGGCTACAAATCCACGAAGGAAATATGGGCTGTCTGCAGGCAGAACTTCGGCATCCCTAAGCGACTCTCGACTATAGCCAGTGCCACAAGTGGAGCATTAGGCTTAATAAGCTCAAGCGCCGCATGGATGCTCAGGTTGTTCAAATGTTGCTGGCCACGTCCATATATTACATATAGGCGGTACGGAACACTAAGAAATTTGAGAATGTTCTCGTCCCTCCTTCGCAGACCGCAAGACAAGTTGAGAGGCAAGTGTTCAAGCAAATCTCTGTCTAAGATCCATCGTGGCCTTTCTTGTGACCTGACAGATCTCTGTCTTTCTTGTGGCCTTTCTTGTGGCCTGGCAGATCTTTGTCTGTCCCTGGGCAGTGTTCTCGGACATCTAGTGATCTGCTGATTATGCCTTCTTTTGTAATCGGGGGGCTGACTTCTTGAGCTGGCAAAGGCTTCCTCTTTGAGCAGCCCTCTCATGTTCTCTCTTGTATTTGTTCTTTTGTCAATATATATTTACTTAACTAAAAAAAAAAAAAAAAAAAGAGCTCTCAGTCAGTCGGGTTAGGGGATGCTCTCTTCTCTTGGGCGATTTTGGGAGATTCTCTTGGTTTCGCTTCTTATCGATTCTAAGAGCCCGGTTCTTGCTGTAGTTCTTCTCTTAATCTTCCTGCCATCCTTTTCCTGCTGTTTTGCTCAAGCTTGGTTCTCATTCCGGCAGCCGGTAAGTTCCTTGTAGCAAATCTTTCGGGTTTTCCTATTTTTGGGAGATCGTTCCTGGTTTCTCCACTTTTTTTAGTGGTATCTTTGAGCATCAAGATTTTGCACATTTCTGTGTGCTTTATAAGTATTTTGAAGGTCTCTACTCGGAGTTAGGCAGAGCTTCTCCTATTTCTCTGGTTTTTCCGACGAGGGAGGCATCCTCCCGAGTGCCTCGGGAATTCAACTCAGGCAGATACTATTCGGGCATCATTCTGCAGAATTGGGCAACTGCCCTTGTCAGGATGTTGGCCTGAGCTTGACACGTCATTCTCGGGATTGTCCATAGCCAGATTGGCGGGATAATTCCCGCCATTTCCAGCCAGGCAATCTAACATGACGAAGAAACTGAAGCACAAAGTTCGGTCCCCGCGTGACCAGCTAGTTGGGACATCTGGTCCCAAAGTAATGATGGAAGATCAGCATAACGATCGGTCTCATCGTGACCATCTAGTTGGGACATATTGGTCCCAATGTTACGATACTTACAGCCACTCCAATCCTAGATCACCCGTCCAGCCACTCCAATCCTATTGCCTTCAATGGATTGGAACAAGTGGACATGCACGCTCGTGAGTTTGAATCTGTCTCCTACGCGGATATGGTTAAAAATAGTCGCAATGTAAAAAATGGTATCCAGCTCTCTCGTCGAGTCATGGAGGATGAGGAAATTCAATTGATCCGATCTGAAGCCGTCGACGTGAATAAGTCGTTCGGTCACACCTTGGTTGGCTACTTTCCGAGTAGGCACCCGAGTAAAGAGGCCCTTAAGAAGCTCGTTCAAGCCTGGAAGGTTCCCATCAAGGTTATCCCAAACATCTATGGCTGGATTTTATTTGTCTTCCAATCCGAGCACGACTGTAAAAAGGTCCTTGCCCAAGGGCCCTACTCTATTTATGACAAGTCTCTTCTCCTTAAGGAGATGCCTGAAGTTTTTACTTTCGGAGACGAGCAAATAAGTATTGTTTCGGTTTGGGTCACGTTGCCTAAGCTCCACAATCTTGAGAAAATAAATAGTGATCTGCTGATTATGCCTTCTTTTGTAATCGGGGGGCCGCTTCCTCTTTGAGCCGCCCTCTCAGGTTCTCTCTTGTATTTGTTCTTTTGTCAATATATATTTACTTAACTAAAAAAAGAAAGCTCTCAGTCTGTCAATCCTTACTATGTCTGGACCTGGCAGCAGTGTACATCGTATATAGCCGAAGCATCACTTTTTTCAAAAACTCAAGATTTCAGGCTTTCTTTCCCAAACCAATTTCGCAACTTTAAAGGGGCACCAAAGAGGGGTTTATCCTCAATTTTTGAGAAATAATGGATGATGTACCGATTTTTGGTGAATTATTTAGTTTCTGTCATTCGAAAAATTACGATAAATCGTAGAAATTACCAAACCTTACCAAACGATGAGGAACATCCTCATTTGCCGTTGGGCACACGTAAAAAAGCTTTCAGCTCATTCCAATATCGTTTCCACAAGAATTGCTCAGTGATATTGCATGGTAGTGCATTTGGAAGCCTCAGATCGCGACGCGCGCGCCGCGCCATGGCTGCACCATCCTGCGCACACGCACTGAATGGCTGCCCCACCCAGCGCGTGCGCCGCGCCATGGCGGCATCCTTCAGCCTGCGCGTAGCGCTATGGTCGTGATGTGTCGTCAATCGATGAGCGGCACACCGTGGTCGGGAGATGAGCGTGCGCGGGACCCGGAGGGGATAACGCGTACGGCGGTCAGAAAATATGGTCGGGCGATTTCTGGAGTTAGGTTGCGGAAGTGTAATGGGATGAAAATAAGGTGGATTGAAGGTGAAAATATGGGAATGGCCCGGATAAAAGCGAATGTGGTTCGGAGGGGAGAGTATGGACCGGAATCGGTAAAAGTGGTCGTTCGGGAAATTGGATTAGGTAATCGGAGGAGTGTGATTTATGGAGGTGGAGATGACGCTTTGAATACTTTGAACGAAATAGTAATCAAAACGGTAGACCTTACTTGTGTTCGGATATGACGCACCGTTCACTCGCAAGGGTTGCCGAGACTTGGCCGGATGTGACGCACCGTAGAAGTATCGGCGATATGAGGGAATTATCAAAAGGCTAAAAGCACTTGTATTGATAAAAATTCACTAAGTTCCATAGAGGCTAGATGCCCCTTAAATAGACAAAAACATAAAAGGAAAAATACTAAGTAAGAATCGTAAGCCGTTGATCGAGTTGGACGTCTAGGATCGTGAAGGCTTGGATCGGTGATGTGGCGCGAGATTGCGTGCCGTCGAGGTGTAGCCGAGTCCGGGTGCTCGGGCGCGCGCATCATCATAGTCGGGTGCTCGGGCGCGCGCGTCATCGCTGTCGATATGCAGAGCGGCCGAGCGCGCTGGAAGGGAATCCCGTGATTTTCCGAGGTGATCGGGATCTCCGAGTATCATGGGATTTTCCGTGTGCGAATCTCCCCTTATCACTCTAATTGATATTTTCCTGCTAAAAGGCTCATTCCATAATATTTTGGCACAGCTGAAAACGTTAAGTGCTCGAGGGTTTCTTCAAGTCACTTGGGCCTCGGCCATGTTGGATCGCGGGCCTTTTACTTCGTCTTTTCGTGACTTGGGCTTGCTCTTCTTACTCTTCTAAGTCTCTAATTGCTTAAAGGAAATGTGGCGCTCGGCCACTTATTGAAGGGGGCCGAGCCCCTTAATGGGACTTGGCATGGGCCGTGTCGGCTGGCCCGCAGGGCGCTGTCTGGGCGCGGCCGGCCCAATGTGGACGGCCTTCGCGCGATCTGTCCTATCTTGCGGCGTGTCTGTTGACCCGATGTGGGCGGTCTTGGCGCGGTCTTCGGTGTCCGACTTGGGGTGCCACATGATGCACGTTCTCGGCCGGTCTTGATCTAACTCCGAGGGTTTCTCCGTGATTATGTTCCCTACAAAATGAACAACCAAGTTAGTATAAAAGTCTCGGTCCGATGGGCCGGAGTCTCGTGGCACATCAGGTCGCACCTCGAGCGCGGGCGCATTGCCATGGCCGTGATGTGCCACGAGACTTTTATAATAACTTGGTTGTTCCCTTGTGCGTGAACGGTGCGTCATATCCGAACACGAACAAGGTCTACCGATTTGAATACTACTTCGTTCAAAGTATTCAAAGCGTCATCTCCACCTCCATAAATTACACTCCTCCGAATATCCAATCCAATTTCCCGAACGACCACTTTACCGATTCCGGTCCATACTCTCCCCTCCGAACCACATTCGTTTTCAACCGAGCCATTCCCATATTTTCACCTTTAATCCACCTTATTTCCATCCATTACACTTCCGCAACCTAACTCCAGAAATCACCCGACCATATTTTCCGACCGCCGTACGCGTTACCTCCTCCGGTCACGCGCACGCTCATCTCCCGACCACGGTGTGCCGCTCATCGGTTGACGGCACATCAACTTGGTATCAGAGCTAAAGTTTCTATTTTGATTGTAAAAATCCAATTTTTACATCAATGGAACGCATGGTGACACGCAGCGGAGCCGTCCTCGGAAACAACCGCAACAATGCCACCACGAGCGAACAAACGCTCCACTCCGGACCTCCCGAGCATGAACCAAGCGTCCAAGAGCAACTGGATGCTAACAACCAGCAGATGGAAGAGCGTTTTTCGGCCAACGAGCGCTTAATGCAAACGATCCTTCAACGATTGGACACGATGGCCAATCAACAAGCGCAACACCTGGCCGCGCCTCCACCCATGCGAAGACCCGAGAACGACAATTTTCCAGCCCGGTCGCATGACTCGGATGGATCCGATGATGACAATTTTTTTCACAATGTAAAAAAAAATTGAAGAAAATGGAATATGGAGTGAAGTATTTCCTCCCACTTCTCACATCACCATTGAGGCTGGTGCACCGATCACAACCATTCTCCAGCGCCTCCATGTGTTAGGAGATGCACCAAGGATTGTCATCCTTCGAGAGGTGGTGGTTGCCTTAGCTATAAGCCTCTTCCGACTCATTTTGAGTTCGGAGCAATGAGCGTCAGGTACTTAGTAATAATAGTCAAACTTTATTATTGGCTTAAGGTGTGCGAGCAATTTGAAGTTGAAGTTACAAGTACATTTTCTACTGAGGTTCAAAAAATATGATCTTAGTATTCATCAAATTTAATCTATGAAGCAACAAATACCAAATTTGTATTTGATCCAAGAGTAAATATTCATAACTACAAAACTCGAGGACAAATTTTTTTCAAGGAAATAGAATTTATGTAGCTTAGTCAATCTCATTAGTGAGCCATCTGTTATTCTAGTTTGATTTTATTTATTCAACTTCTCGGATAGAGTATATCTTTTTGGAACATTTTACTAATATTTCTACAAGTTTTTGCAGAAATTTATTTTCATTTCGTTAGAGATTTCAAATCATAACCCCAACTCTATTTAAAACTTTTATGGTAAATATTAAAGGGGTAAACAATAGAAAGACTTATCTACCTATGAATAAAATTTTCTATAGTTTAATAAGTTATTTTGTTTAAATGTTTCAATCATGTTGCACCACAATTTATCTATTTTTTTAGTGTGGCCATTTGACAAATCAAGAGAACTCGATGTGAAGAAAAATAATAGTAACAAGCACCATAATATCACTCACTAAC
>QAOC01044679.1:0-35684 GCA_003255005.1 Begonia fuchsioides
TAAATCTCTATTGTCCGTTGAATCATTTTACTTTTTTACATTTTATTATTTTTTACGTTTAATTCATCATAAAAATCATCTCTCTATTATTTTTTTTATTTTCTAACAATTCTTAATCGAATTTTATCCTCTTGAGATTGATATAGTTTATTTTTCTGTGACACATGTCGGCATTATTGTGATTATTATTTTTTGCAACACTTTCAAAGTGTCATTTAGTTTTACTTGTAACTTCCCATGTGCTTCTACGACAATATTGTTTGCTTCAAAACATTTACCCATATTTTTTGTGGTTCAAAACAATTGAGGATGTGTTGGGCCAAGGACGAGTACTAAGTACTGTTTCGGCTGTGGACATTGCTGTCCACATATTTCCTTTCAATTCCATCGAATTTCAGCTCCTTATTTCCCTGGAACCTTACACCAACTTTATGTTTTAAACGTGGCAAATAAACTAGGACAGAAATCAAGCGTTGGTTCTTACTTTTCAATGTGTAAAGGTAATAGCTACGAACAATAATCGACTCCCGAGAATAAGCAGGATTACGGGACATAAAAGCGTCGATATTTGTTTAATTTAGCTTTAGAAACATTAGCATTGTTAATCAATTCATCCGTGGAATTAATTGTAAATCATCAGTTCATATGACTTTGATTCATTGTTGGGTGTTCGTCACATTTCTGTTTGCATGTAACTTCAAATCAATATTCAAGAAAATTTGACACTGGCCTCTCATTTCCGGAGATGAATTTGAAAAATGGTTATGTCGTGAATGGTGTAATAAAAATAATAAATAATTATAATTCATCTGTCAGCGTGTACGATGATAATATATGATAAAAAAATAAACATAACATGATTAAAAACAATTAACAATTATCAGCTTCAATCTTGAACCAATTATCATGTGTTTTAAGATCCGACAAATAAGCGGCTATTTAGTCTTCCTCATCCCAACGCTTTCCCCTTAGTTCGAATTATCTTTATCAATTCGTTTGTGGCATTATCTCCATATAATTTCAAATCGACATTTAAGAAAAATAAAATCCTTCTAGCACGAGGCTTAACGATTGGAAGGAAACCGCCTCTCGTGTTAAGGAATTCGTTCGACGGCGATATCCAAATGTGCTAATTCAAATAGTTGAAAAGACTATGAACATGTTTCTCTAATTGCAAAAGATTAATTCAGTTGAATATATTAACGAAGTTAGTGGAAGATAATTGATTATAATAATCGTGGAAAACATGTTTTTTAAAAAAGGACCAAAATAACCAACTTCTGAGCTCTCTCTCTCGCTATAAAAGCACAAAATCAAGAACACTTGAACACACAGATCGATAGAACACAGCCTTCCAACGTTCGAAATCTAAACTTCATCGACCAAAGCCTGTCGCGTTTTCCATCCATAATTAGATTCAATGGAGGCTTGTCTAAGACCAAGTGTTCATGTCGGCCTTGCGAAGAAAGCTCCACAATCCCACTTGTGTTCTACTTCTCAGATCCTTCCTGCAAGAAGATGCTCTCCCATGGCTGCTACCCTTTCAACTGCCCTATCCGTTGGCCTGTCTCAAACGGCCCCCATGCCTGCATTTTCTTCTACCCCAGCTTTTGGGCTGTCTGAAACATTCGCCAGGTTGAAGAAAGGTGGACAAGTAAGATATTACCTATACCGTCACTGTTATTTATTTATGAAAGTAACAAATATTTAACATTATTGTAATTTTACGTGGCTGTTTTTGGACGAAAAGGTAGCATTCATACCCTACATCACAGCAGGAGATCCGTACCTTTGGACGACAGCAGAAGCGTTGAAGGTGCTGGACTCTTGTGGCTCAGACATTATCGAACTTGGCATTCCTCATTCTGATCCCTTAGCGGATGGCCCTGTTATTCGGGTACCCAAGAGAAACCTAATTTCCTCTGTTTTTTAATCAAAATATTGGGACTAACTCTTATTGTTTCTACTTTTGTGTCTTCTCTAGGCTTCTGCTGCACGTTCTTTGGCACGAGGAGCCAGTGTAAATGCAATCCTCTCGATGTTGAAAGAGGTAACTTCTATTTTCTCTCTCTCTCTCTCTCTCTCTCTCTCTCTCTCTCTCTTTCAAACTAGGTTGTATAATTCTATGAAACTTATCTGTTCCTTCAGGTGGTTCCTCAGTTATCGTGTCCCATCGTCTTATTTTCATATTACAAGCCCATCCTCGAGTATGGCGTGCAGAAATTCATGTCCGCCATTGAAGCAGCTGGTGTGCATGGTAAAGCCAAGCTCGATAGCCTACTCTTTTTACCCTCCTTTGAAACAATGACTAATTATCATGAGCAAGCATAATCTGCTGACATTTGCAGGACTTGTGGTTCCAGACATGCCGTTCGAAAAGACCGGAAGCTTGAGAGAAGAAGCTATGAATGAGAACATTGATCTCGTAAGTACACTCTCTCGAATCCATCAAATCAATAATTAATTCTTTTTCAACGTCGACCATTGCATAAACCTTCACTTTTTATCCCAGGTTCTGCTCACTACCCCCACGACCTCATCAGGGAGGATGAAAGCCATTGTTGAAGCTTCAAACGGGTTTGTATATCTAGTAAGAAACCCTTCTTTTANTTGACTGAATTCGAAAAAACATTATTAAACAAATGATACCGTCGATCCAAATTACAGAAAACTTCAAAGCCTGTAGCAGTTGGATTCGGCCTATCGAAACCGGAGCACGTCAAAAAGGTGTGTAATCTTCATGAATTATGATTCTGCAACTAGTTCGAAGAAATTGAAAAATGTAAGTGCGTTGATTTCTGCAAACAGGTGGCCGGTTGGGGAGCTGACGGCGTGATCGTGGGCAGTGCAATCGTGAAGCTCCTCGGCGAAGCTCATTCTCCTGAAGAAGGATTGAAAGACATGAGAAATTTCGTAAAATCCTTGAAATCTGCTCTCCACCCACTCTAGATTTGTAGAAACTGTCTCCAAATTTAAGGACATGTTTCTCCCTCCTTCGACCCTAATCCTTGTATGACCTTTTCTTCATTTTATTTTCTTTAAAATAAAAATATTGACCCTTTTGTTAAAGGTAGTTAGAATTATTGATTATATTAAGAAAAAACTAACCTAACGATCCGAGGATAAATTTGTCGCAAAACTTAAAGACCGATTGGAGTATTCTCAAGCTCAAAAGGTCACGATGATGGACCATTGTGGTCCAATTTTGCATAAATCATTCAAAACATGATAAGTGAGAGAGTATGCTCGAAGTGTTTCGGAAAGAAGGGCTTAGACGCCCTAAGGGTTGATAACAACAATTTTTATTCGGGATTGCACACCGGCTCTACTTCTTGCATTATTAAGCGATTGAATGATTCATCGGAAGAATATTACTCGTATGCTAAGTCTAGTCATTATTAATGAGTTCATTTTCAAATAATGTTATTCGGTCTAGCCGTTATGAGAGTTAACTAATTTCAAATCGCTAGAGAAAGATGGAAAACATCAATATATAAGTAGAACGGGACCAACACGATACGTTTCGAGATAAAACCTAGGAGCGAATTTGAACAAGCTTTGTCACAAAGCCGAGATTATTTTGTTGGAGGGTATAGAGATTTGCAAGTAAAATCCGAGTCAAAAGCTCGACCGACAGCGTGGCAGACGACGACATTAAAGAAACCATGTTCCCGCGAGGAGAAGCTTAGGACAACTCATCATGTAAAAAACACTACCGACTTTGAATGTAGGTATCGACCCAACGTAATCTATTATTTGTTGTCGGGATTGAGAGATTAACTCTAGCATTACTAAATAATAACTCAAAAAATAATTAAAATCCAATTTCTAGAAAAGACACATTTTGAGACCAAGTAAGGTATGGACCTTAAAGTAATCAACATTTTGTTTGTGTGAGTTAGCATTATCCGACAAGAAACTACTACTAGAATTAAAAAATAACTCAAGAACCCTAAAAAATAAAGCATTTTATTAGTATCATTGAGCGTCGGGTTTCACATTCTGCCGTTCATTTGAAACTATCTGCTTGTTCGTTTTGGTGACAATTCTTCGAAATCGATCAACTTAAGAACAAATTTAGGGAAATAATGCATGTGAATTTCACTAAAAATCATTTCATGGCTTCAATTTGTACTTCATGTTACCTGTTCTTGGCAAACGAAAACACAATTATTGAGTTACCTCATTTTTCCGAAGTTATCGATAAACCTCCTTCACGTCGTTGCAGCTAGAGATGGCATTCGGGCCGGCACGAGCGAGCAGAGCCCGAAATCATCTGGCTCGTCGAGTCTGTCGAGCTTTTCGAGCCGAGCATATTGCTTTTTTCAAAAAATTTAGGCTCAAGTCGGCTCGCGAGCCTTGTGTCTATTCGAGCCGAGCCTGACGAGCTTACATGAGAAAAAAACATTAATTTATATTTAATTTAATAAAAAAGTTTTGAATTATACTATTTAAAAAAAAGATGAACGATTAAACATTTAGTATTATTATTCTAAAAAATTAAATATTGTTAAAAAATTAAATTATATAAAAAAATTTAATATTTGCATTTATTAAATATATAAATTATTTTTTAAAGGTAAGTATTATAAATAAAAGATTTATTAAGATTAATTTAAAATTTTACTTTTTTACTTTTTTTTCCTCCTTTTTTTTCCATCTTTCTTCCCTCTTTTCCTCTCTTTCCCCCTCTTTTCCTTTCTCCCGCAGCCGCCGGCCCTAATACAATTCCTCTCTCTCCCGTCTTTCTCCCCTTTTTCTCCTCTCCCGCAGCCCTAGTACTCTCTCTCTTTCTTCCCACAGTCTCGCACGAACTCGGCAACGACGATGACGAACGAGAGCGGAGGAAACAAAGGGACAGCGACCGGATAATGATGAAGCAAGCTCGGGAGATCCAGCTGCCGACGGAGGGAAGTAATGGAACTTGGCTCGCGAGCTCGAGAAATCCGAGCCTAGCGAGCCTGAAACTCGGGTTCGAGCCAAGCTCGACTTCCGAGCTCGAGCTTGGCTCGGCTCGGCTCGATACTGACTCAGCTCGCTAAGTGTCGAGCAATGAGCCAGCGAATTACAGCTCTAGCTGCAGCCATTGCCAGCCTATAAAGGCTCCAATCATTCATTTCCATCTCACTAGCAGACCCTCCTTCCACTGGCAGTCTGAGGAGAAAGAGACAGATTAAGTGATTTATCTAGAGAGAGAAAGATGAGAGGGAAAACAAGATGGAGAATTGACTTATCCCATCAATCAAACCAATAATGAAGCATTTAAAATAAAAGGTTTGATTTTTTTTTTGTTCAAGCAACTTATAATTGTTCCTGCTTCTTTAGCACCCTCAATGGATGTTGTTTCTATGAACACCCCAAACATCATCAATGGTTTTTGCATCAGCCCCCACAGCCACGTGGTAGACCCATTTACTCCTACTTTCTTTTCATCCTCATGTCATATCTCCATCACCATGATTGATCGATTCATAATCATATAATCAGTGTCTAATCATTGGTAGATCCACAATTTCAGGAGCATCACTAAGTGAAAATTCATTCTCTTGCGAGAAAATTTGATTTAATTCATACCTGAGGAGATCTTTAGTTTCCAAGCGGGGCAAGTTCTTCATTTCTAATCACCCTGCAATTTTACAGCATTTTTGTCAAATTCCTAAGTGAAAAAGAGATAAGAAAAGGGATAGAGAAAGATCTGAGGAAGCTCCAAAAAGAGAGAGCAGATACCAGAGGACCATCCAATGAGGATTTGCCAAGTCATATACAAGCCACTCTTTCTCTACCTGTTTATCTGTTGGTGCGGTTTTGTCTCTCTGCCTGGATTCCCTGTGTTCTTGACGTCAGATCAGGAAACGAACAACTAAGAAGATGAGAAAACTATCAAAGAAACAGACCTCACTTTCATATTTATTCACAAACAATTACCTCATAATCCCAAAATTTAACAATCTCCATGATCATACGAGATTATACAACAAACAACTATAATTCAAGAGAGACGCAGAATCTACAAGCGAGTTTCAATAATTACAGTGCGATGAGGAGCTATTTAGGCAGTGTGGGTGATGTTAACCGCCCGGTATAGTCTCTCCAGTATGCCATTTGCCTTCCTTTTCGCTCTTGATGTTCCATTCTGTGCAAGATCGGATATCAAACCATAAGTTTTCTCGGCTTCTCTCATTTCCTTCCACCTTGATCGATCATTTAAACAGATTGTGTAAAGAATCGCAATGCTGTTCTCCTTGTTTCTTGCACAAGGATTTTCTCTGATTATGGTGAGCAAGCAAAGAACTGATTCGACCTCCCCCATTTCCTCACCAGCCTTCTGATTGCTCGAAAGCATTGCAAGGATGGCTAATAACTCGTCGACATGGACATTTTTCATCAGCTTCTTCAAAATCACTCTCACAGCCCCGTCTTGGACTGCTTTTGCCTTGTTCTCGTGGTTTATACAGAGATTAAAGATTGCAGAAGCTACGTCTTTCATGGCCAAAGGATGCCCCTCTTCCAAGAGATCTATGAGAGGTTTCAATGCTCCTGATTTCCCTATCAGGGCCTTGTTTGAATCGAGAGCTGATAAAGTGAAAAGGGTTGCAGTTGCATTGGTCCTCGTTTCTATCGTTCCTGATCTTAGTGCCTCCATGAGAAGAAGAATTACAGTAGGAGTTTCGGCAACCAGCTTCTTGTTGTTGTCGTGGATTGACAAATTCAAAAGGGTTGTGATCACATCTTCTTGAAGATCAGAATCAATACAACTTTGCATCTCCCCATGAGAGATTGGTAGGAGTAAAGACTGGATAGAGTTTTGAGTTTCGCTGAAAAGAGCTCGGAATGAAGGAATTTGCTTTGTCAACAATCGTAGCTCTTTTGCGGCTTCCTTCTGCTCAGAAATTGCAGAGGATGAAGTCTTCTTGAGCAAATCAAGAAAATGGCCACGATCTGCTTCTGCTATGCCTTTGTCATTGAAATAATGAACAGAATCCGGTACTTCAATTCCTCTGCTTTTACACCATTGATATATCATCTCCCGAATCAAGTGATTAGGAGTAAGCATTGTGTGTGAAAGCGCTTGTTGAGTCCTGGGGCATGTTCTATTTCCTGCTTTCAGCCATTTTTGGATGAAGGGTCTGTCATAGGTCTATTGAAGAACAATGAGAAATCTAAGTTCCAATGGAAAATAAAAAGCTTCAAACACACAGAAAATCAAGCAAGAAAAATGTACATGTACTAGTATCAATGGCTATACAGACATAAATGATACCATCAAGTTTTCAAAAGATCAAACTTCAGAAAATCATCTTCATAAAACTTCATCTAAAATGCTTAGTAAATGATAAAATTATCCATATGAGAGTAGAACGCAAAGAAATCATACAGCGTCATCCAAAAAGACCGAACACAAAAGGAGAGTTTTGAACGATTTAGCCGGGCGTGTCGTAATTGAATGACATTAAGTTTCCCGGCCAACAAACTGAGAAAAAATTAGAAGAAAACAGAGAAAGAACTGAATAAAGTAGTTCAGAGATTCAGAAATGGAAACCATCATTAACTTCGTAATTCCTTTCAACGGAAGAAAGAACAATAAACAACAGCATCATTTTTTTAAGGAAGCAGACAAACAAAACAATCAATGAAACTAAACTAACCTGACCAGTAGACAAGATCACAGGATCTGTCATCATTTCTTTAGAAAGAGGGCAACAATACTCTTCAGGAAAACTCGGAGAATCGAGATGCTTCAAAGACAAAGATCGCTTACTCAGCCTCAATTCCTTCAGCGCTAATAGCGTATCTTTAGCCTGATCGATTATTTCGGCGCTGTAATCATCATCGTCTACCATAGCCCTAGCTAGTCTCTCACATTTCCTCTTCAACTCTGCCGTCTTTGCCATCACCGCCGGATCGGAATCGACCACACCAATCTTCGCCATCCCGATAGTCAGATCAAAGCTTTGCACCGTGATTAGCTCCAGATGAGACAGAGAATGCTAGTGCCCCAAACCATTGCCAGAGAGCTTTCGTCCTCAATTTCTCCCACAAATAGATGTATCCCCTGCCGTATCAACCGAGAGAAACCTAAGGAAGGAAAGCGAACAAATATTCTTTCCTCGCTTTGAACCATTGTTGGACGCTTGAACTTCCGACTGCCATTTATTTCAACAGTTGGGAAGAGAGAACAGAGGTAGCGTCTGTGAGAGAGAGAGTGAGAGAGAGAGAGAGAGAGGTTGCCGACGCCGACGCCATTGTTAGTGTCAGCACGAGTTTATTTCACAAACGGCAAACCCGGTTCAAGCGCCGTCTACTTCCTTTGACAGCTCATCATCTCTTGCCGGTCTGGTTAATTACAATTTCTTTAGAAAACCGGTAGTTTTAAATATGTTAAATTGATAATAACTCATTTTTAATTTAATTTTTCAATATAACCTTCCTAACTCCCTTGATTAATACTCTTAGAATAAAATATTTAAATTGAAAATAATAATTCGACGAAAAATGAAAAAAATTATAATGTCAAATAACATAATAAATTAGTTAATATATTATATTAATTAAAATTATCATTATTATTTCAATAAAAGCATCCTTCTTATTTTGTTGTTGGATGACCTTGCTCGATTTTATTATTTGTAAAATCAAAGTGATATATGGTTATTAATTCATGAAGAACTGATAATATTTTATAAATAAAAATGGGAAAAATAAAAATAAAAAAGCGATATTAAAAAATGAGAGGAAAAAAAGAAAGGTAGTAGGCGGGAAAGTTTGTCGGGAAGTGGGGGATTAATAAGGTTGCGCGTGTCGCTCTCGAGAGCCGGACGATATACGGTGGAAGTGGGCCGCGCCTACTATTGGCCGTCCGATTCAGCTGGTTCTCTTCCTCTCAAAGGAGGCCACCGTCGTTTTTGCCTTACCGACAATTTTGGCCTATGTGATTCAATTCCCACTCACTAAACGCCAAAACGCAAATCACTCCAGCGATTAAACATTAATTTACTTTTTTAAATATAAAGTTGAATAAAAATCTAACTCAGAACTTCTAAATTGATTAAATTATACGACTCGAGTCATACCATCGCCAATTCATGCGAAAAATTGAGTATGATTTGTACAATACCCAAAATGAAATCTTTGGATTGGTTTATACCATGTATAACAATTTTTCGTTTGTAAAATTAATTTAAAATATTAAATAATTGCCATGTGACACGTTATGATATGTTTACCAACATGATATCAAAGCAAGTGTACTATTGCTTTTGCATGCATTTATATCACATTTAGTATGGGTGGCCACGAGCTGGTTCGACCCGATTTATCTTGAAATAGAACTGTAATCGGAACTCACAACTTTAGATTTTTGGAACTAAAACCAAAATCAACGGTTCTAGTTTCGTCCGATTGTAATCCGGTTTTATTTTATATTTTTAAAAAATTAAAATATAACTATAAAAAATTATTATATTTGGGTCAGATTTTAAGTAATTAGACAAGTTTATAACCAATTTTAGAATTTATATCAGATTTCATTATGATTGGGATCAAATTTTACTCAATTTTAGAACTTTTTTTACTTACGGTCTCGGTTCTAGTTTCACGGTTTTTTACTCCTAAAGACCAAAACTGACTCATAAATCACGGTTCTTTAAAAATTAAAACTAAGATTGAATTAAACCACCCCTAACATTTAAGGTCTACTAATTAAACGTCGCAAGTCACTCAATGCAATAAGCTTAACAAATTTCTTAAGGACAATATAATTAGCAAGGTAAATCAAGTTTTCAGCTTACAGTATTATTATGGCTACTAACTTTGTGAATGCAAAAACAATCTAATATGCTATTGTTTGTGAGGGTTCATCTCATATCGGTGGGAATGCATAATTTACACATCATTTAAGAGAGTAAAATTTATATTTTATTTAAGTAGAGTTTAAACTAAAACTGCAATTCAAAACAAACAGTGTTTAAATAAGAGTACCGAGAAACGTTAAATTTGTAATGTGCACGATATTGAACTTTGGTCAAATGAAAAATTGGTTGTTATCTTCTTATTAGTTAATTAAAAATTTGTTCATTAAATGCTCAAATTAGAAGAAAACAAACAGACATGTAATTTGCACTTGTACAAAACCATAGTGTGTAATATTTTTTAATCCGAATGAAAACAATTATTTTAAATAAAATGTACAAATTATAATATATTATACAATTTTATTAATTAGGATGAATAATGCAGTTGGTCCCGAATGCCAAATGGGTTGAAAAGTACTAACGATTAATAACACTCTATCGGGGTTTCTTGAGAGACCTGAGGTTGGGTCATTTTCATGCATTTTATTTATTACCTTTTTTTATTTTTTATTATCTTCTTGCTGATTATGTTTAATAAAACTAATACTTTTTTAGAATAATAATAAAAAAAGGAGAAAAAGTTATAAAACCTTGCATCATCTTAGATTACCAAATCCAAAAAAGTCACCCAGCTCGAGATTCAATTCTTGTACCCAAAGATGAAATTTCTCGTCCTCATGGCCCTCACATTTTAGTCTGACAGTTTATGAGGAGGTTAAATCACGGTGACTCAGCGGTCCAGAGATAAGAGGCTTTTACCTGATATCCCAAGGAGCTACCACAACATTAGGGTAATAACTCTCACACTAGGACAGCGCAGACGTAAAACCTAAGCTCTTGTACTCAATCTATCATCTCTGAGTCAACTGAGCTATGTCTGTGCGGATGCTCGAGATTCAATTATAATCCTCTTCAAAACCGAATCAAGCTCTAGGGTTTAGCTTCTAAAGGAATTTCAAGGTCTATTAGGTGTACAAATTCGCATTGATGACGCACCAAAGACATGCTTTTTATCGTGACATGATCTTGACAAGGATTTGAGCTTAGTCCCAAAAAAATAAAGAAGCATTTAAAAAAAAAACATACTTGAAAATACATGGGGAAAGTGGGTTCGAGATCATAAGGTGGATGCAGAAGTATGTATTTTACGGTCTTATCTCCTATAAATCAATCGTATTTTCAGATGTTAATAGGTTGCGG
The DNA here is from genome assembly GCA_003255005.1 of Begonia fuchsioides. Lineage (NCBI taxonomy): Eukaryota > Viridiplantae > Streptophyta > Magnoliopsida > Cucurbitales > Begoniaceae > Begonia > Begonia fuchsioides. Next base: position 11,052 of record QAOC01044679.1, read on the forward strand.
CGGTCTACTTTGTAAAAACAAAAGTGATTGAGTTTTCTATTAATTGTAGAAGTTTATTTTATAGCAGGAGGAATGTGTAATTTTATATCGTTTGTGGTAATAAAATTTATGTTGTATATAAGTAAAATTCTCATCGTTGTTAAGTGTAACAAGTTTTGACTACAAAACTAGGGGTAGGCAAGAGTGAGTGGAACATGTTAGTTTTTATACCGTTCTGTTTCTATTTTTTCAAAATCTACAATTAATAGTGTTGTTGTTCCACTATTTAGAGATAAAACACCATACATAATCAAAATTGTGGGTCCAAGAATATCCCAATGCAAGTAAGATTGGACTCAAAGTTAAATAAAATTTAACTATTGATTCAAAACTCAACTTAATCACTTAAAATTTGATTTAAATATAATAAAATGATACAATTTTATTTTTATATTTTTAAATATGTAAACGACTCAGGACCAACTAAAACTACATTGTATTTCATAATTTTGATTACAAAAATCTACAACCTTAATCACTAATTCTGGTTTTGCTTTGGAACTGAACAAGACTATACTGAAATCATCGCACCCTATATAAACTTATGAACAAATTCATGAAATTCCCGATTCAAACATACAATATTATATCAAAAATACTAAAAATGATATAATATGTAAATATGTCTAGACTGTTACTAAGGTGTAAGGTAGAACCGTGTGCTCAATCCAAATTAACTTTGGTTCCAACAACCATGCTAACTGTGACACCTTCTTCGCAAAGAAGGAGAAGGTTTGCACTCATGCAACTCAGAAGGGAGTTGAAACTCGACTCGTGAACCAAACCGATCATTTGGGTTGGTTTTATAATGTTGAAACCCGATTTGCAACCAATCTGCCTGAACCAATTAATTTCGGTTCGGTTTTCAGGTACGTTTAATATAACCCGAACCTACAATTTCCGTCCCTAATTTCCCAAATTTACATGCTGCGTTTTCATTCTTTGATCCTTAATCGACTCTGTCGATTCCCAAGCCGAACGCTTCCTCCTTCAAGCGAGGTTCCTCCTTCATCCTTTTCCGATTGCTTTTTTCCTTCACGCGAGATACCGATTGCTTTAGGCGAGACGCTGCTTCCTCCACGACCTAGCTTCGTTTCTTTTTGTAGGAGCGGCTCTGTTTTGCTTCTAATTACGCCCATCTGTGTTGTAATTTTAATCGTTGAGATGTAAGTGCTTCTGATCGATCGCATTATTTTCATTATTTAAGTGCTTCTGAACCCGATTGTATTATTTTGGTCGTTATCTCTCTCTTTTTCATAATCTTTTGAGTAAACTAGCCCTTTGATAAACTTCGTTATTGCGTAAAAAATATCAATTTTGTTAACAACCCTGTTCTCTTTGCATCATCTTAGTACCTTCTCATTACAGTTTGTATGGAAGACAGTGATATCTTGAATTTTCTATTTTGCAGTTGGGATTTTGTGTTTTGCGCATATAGCTACGGCTTTCATTGGATCGTTCAACTCTCTCTATCTATTTTTATTTGACGCAATTGTGAAGCTACAATGGGCTATGCTCAACTGGTCATTGGCCCAGCGGGCAGCGGAAAGGTGCCTATGCGCTGGTTTGTATATTTGTTCATTCTGACTATTTATGTGGGACAAACTACTGAATGTTTTTTTCCTCCACAATCAGTCTACTTATTGTTCTAGCTTGTATCAACACTGTGAGACAGTTGGCCGAAGTATTCATATTGTGAATCTTGACCCTGCAGCAGAGAATTTTGACTATCCTGTGGCCATGGGTATGTAGAATGTGCATAAGTATTGATGATATAGTTGATTTAGTCAGTAGAATTTCAGAGTAATAAATAAATCATATATTCTTGCAGATATTCGGGAACTCATTTCATTGGATGATGTCATGGAGGAACTTGGATTGGGTCCCAATGGTGGCCTTATGTACTGCATGGAGTATCCTTCAATGAAGCCTTTTCTTATGTAGTAGTTGTAATTTTCAAACGCAGGAATATTTGGACTATTTATGGTGTACTATTATGTTAAAGAACAGAAAACTCATATTTGGTTCTGGTTGGACAAATATTTGAAGGTTTAATAGCATAACGGATTCCTGGGAATTAATGCAATCAAAATACTATGCATATTGCCAAGGAGTAATTATGGATTAGAACATGTTCATAACTCTTTAGAACTCAGCTTTGATCTAATCAATGTAGAATAATAAATATACTGTTTACTCTCTGCTATTGGTTTCCCTTACTCATTCAACTATGAATTGTCCTTAGCCTTCATAATTAGACACCTTGAAGAGAATTTGGATGATTGGTTGACTGAAGAGTTGGACAATTATTTGAATGATGACTATATTGTTTTTGACTGTCCAGGTATTCATTCTACTGAACTTGTCTTCATGTTCTCATGGGGCCTAAAATAAGTGCACGGCAAATTATCCGCTTAGTGTGTGTCTTTATTTTCTATTTTCATTCATGGTTTTAATTGCTTATTGAATAAATTATATTTCTTTATATACCCATCCTAATTGTGTAGACTTGCACTTTTACATTAGATCTTCAAAATATTCACTTCTGTGCTTCATAGTGAAGTTTTTGTTCAAGGAACGCTCGAAGAAAAACATGTAATATGTTGCCTTAGATAAAAAAATGCTCCACGAATAATGTATTTTTTTTATCAAACTTTGCATTATGAAAGATGGATTGGATGGTAATTTCTATATTCTCTTCCGGTGCAAATTTTTTATTAGATGTTGCATTCCTATTTGATACATACAATTATGGTTAAGTTCCTTAAGATCTTTACTCTTTGACAAGTGATTTTACCTATAATGTTTGTACAGGTCAAGTGGAGTTGTTCTCACATGTCCCAGTACTTCGAAATTTTGCAGAGCATTTAAAGAGGAAAAATTTCAATGTTTGTGCTGTCTACTTACTTGATTCACAGGTTCTTAGAGCTCCAGATCTTGACTTTTTCATTTTTCGTTTCTCTCTTCCTATTTCCTTGGAAATTATAAGTGCTAGACCTCATTTAGAGCTACGAATTTCGGATTGCTTTTCTCCCTTTTAAATAATTATTCCTCTTATTTGTGATTTCAGTTCATGGCTGATGTGACCAAGTTCATTAGTGGGTGCATGACTTCTCTTTCTGCTATGGTCCAGCTAGAACTCCCACACGTTAACATCCTGTCTAAAATGGATCTGGTGACTAATAAAAAGGATATTGAAGGGTATTTTTCTCATTATAACCTTGTAGTATGTCATACAACTTACAACAACAATATCAATATTATGTTCTAACGTGTGCTTTCTAATCTTAGATTCATGAATCCGGAACCTCGAACACTTTTGTCAGAGTTGAATCAACGCATGGGTCCTCAATTTGCCAAGCTAAATAAAACTTTGATTGAACTGGTGAGTAGGGTGTTACCAAACTTTTGGCACCTATTTTCTTGTTTTTAGGTTTTTAAGTGGGAGAAGTTGAAAGGAATTTCTGTTCAGGAAACATGATGGTGCATTAAGATACTACGAATCAAATTTTTCTTAATACTGTCGAATTTATGCCACCAAAAAACATAAAATTCATCCTTGACAAAAATAAGTAACTAGATTGGTTGTTCATTTGCTTTGTTATTTATGTACAACTTTTGGGGTTATGTTAGGTTGATGACTATAACATGGTGAATTTTCTGCCTTTAGACTTGAGGAAGGAGAGCAGGTACTTTCTCTAATTGTACTTTGATCTTGGTTGTTTTGAGTTATAGCATTTTTCTAAAAGATAAATCTATGAATGGATCATATTCTTGTTTGATAGTTGATGAAAGTGAGTATAGTTTTTTGTGTTCTACTCTCAGTATACGATACATATTGGCTCAAATTGACAACTCCATTCAGTATGGCGAGGACGCGGATGTGAAAGTCCGGGAATTCGATGAAGACGACGAGTAATCTCCGAGGTTGTTGTTTTACTTCTAAATTGTTTTAATTATGCTCGCTGATGGAGTTTGGTTGTACCATGTTCTGTCGGAGGCTAGATTTGAACTTTAGACCAAATCTTTTTGGGATTTAGGAGTGATATTTAAATATGAATTTTTCAAAACCAACCGGGTTTATTTGGATGTTATTCAAAACCAACCGGGTTGACATGTTTGGTTCCTTGAATTTTTCATTTATTGGTTCATTTAATTTACTTTTTTTTTATTTAAAATAAAGGTAAAAGTTAATCTATTTCATCAATTATGGGAATAGTTCTAAAGGATATGTCTAATTTAAATATTTTTTTTAATACCTTACAATATAATTTCAATTAGTACTTTATCATTGCTTTTTTATTTATTTTCACAATTTTCATCAATTTAGCTAATATAATTCATAGATTAATGGTGATAAAAACAGTTTAAAATATTATAATACAATTTGATTAAATTTAACTACTTATGAAACAAAATATAATAATAAATTTATATTTAATTTAATTTAAAATCAACTTAAAATGAAATTATACTATATTTGTTAAAATTATATTAAAATTTAAAATATTAATTGACGATTTTAAATTTTAAGATATCTATTGTAATCAGTTATATGTATAATACTATAGCCAACCCAATTGGACTTTTTTTGGAGTTTGAAAATGAAAACGGACCCAAAAAAATGAAATTAATTTTCTAACTAGGCCCAACCAAATTTGGTTTGATTTGGGTGAAGACTTGTGACTTGGTTTGGTTTGCCTATTCATAAATATAATTATTCTCATAATTCAACGAGTAAATAAAAATAAATGACATAGGTCAATGTTAATGTCAAAGAATGTCAAGTGGCATCCTAAGATAGGTCCAAATTATATTAAATTACATGGAAAGTTTTTTTGGTCCTAATGGTAAAAATCAATTCTAATTTTTTTTGCATTAAAGTTGCATTTAGGTGTGATTAGTTTTTTTTTAAATTATTATCATATAATACAAATTAATTAAACTAATAAATGAAAAATAAATAGCTTGCATGTATTAATACATGACCCTTGTTGGCCCTAATTTATGGACATCTTTCCGAAGTAGTTTTTGTCGACAAAGACAAGAAGCTTCTTGAGAATTATTTTGATTTTCGAGTTTTTGGTATAACACATCTGAGATAGATTTCTTAAGTCTATTTTTTAAAAATAATTCTATAGCTATCATCTTATCATATTCTTTTGTCTTATTCTCGCTTCATTTGAAATAAAAAAAAAAACTAAAAATATCCATGAATTTTGAAAAAATATGTTAAATAAACTCTGAACTTTGAAAATGTTAAAAAAACTTGGCAAAGAGCAACACGGTTTTTTGTTTTATTATTTTCAACCCATTCATTTGAGATCTTGGGATCATTTGTTTTTCTTTTATGATATCATCAAGTTTTATCCAATCCATCTGAGTTTGGATACACATCAGATCATGTCAGCTAACTGATCTTATCTAATTTTTGTAAAGCAATAATTGAATTTTAATAGATTGGGTTGATTAATTTGACGCGAACTGAAATTTAAATTTTATGAAACTGAATTATAATTATTTAAATAGACTCTAGTAGAAACAAACTCAGAATTTGAGTTGATTTTTATCGTGAATCGATTATCCAATAAATTTGAGTGAGTTTAAAAATAATATTATAAGAACCGACCCACTAGAGAATCTACGAAATCTGCAGGGTCCTAACCCTTCTTTTGAATCGGCTCCGCGTTTTGATAGACTTAACCTCAATTGAGATTTCCTTAATTAAAAATTAATAAAAATAAATTTTGAATGAAGCATGAGCTTGTGGAAAAGAGAGACAAGATGATAGATTTGGTAATAAGTGCTGAGATTTGAATTATGCGCAACCGTAATGTAATGTGAGAGTTTTTATTCACAATATTGTGATAATTCATTAGAACACTCTCATCTATTAACTACTAAATGAACTACTAAATTATTACGGTAACTTATCTCACACGGTCTGCTGGGACTATGGATTTAGCCTAAACAAGAGAGAGAAGATGGTGGGAGAGAGAGAGAGTTTTGGTAAACAAGAGAGAGAAGATGGTGGGAGAGAGAGAGTGTGGTCGTGACCTATGGGTCCGATAAAGGTGAAGACTACAGCTTCTTCCTCCATGTCTACTTTCCTCTTTTCTAACTCGATCATTCTCTGTATCTCTCTCTGCACCATGTAATGGCAAACTAAAATGGTAATCCAATCCAATCGAATCCATGATTTCTTCTACTCTCTTCCCTTTTCTTCTTCTTTTTCTATATCTTCTCCGCCCATTTGTTCATTCTTCCATCCATCAGCTGATCCAGTGACTGCATGTCGTAGAACATCAGATCTCATCTCTTCGTTTTTGTCCAATCGTGTTTCGTGTATCCGTTTGTTTTAGCTGCTGCTGCATCTTCTTAGCATCCCCTCAGTTTCCTCTTCTCTCTCTCTTCGTTCTTTGCTCTAGTTTTGACGAGGGTTTTGGAGTTTCTTTTTTCTTTTTATCAATCTGGGTTTCTCCTACTCGGTATCACGCAGGTAATATCGTCAAGAATCTCGCCGTATATTTGAACTGATTGTACAATTTTAACATTCCGTCTGAAGCATTCGGAAGTAGAGTTTAATTTTATTGCTGCATAGACACTGTTTTGATGGGTTATTTTTTTAATCTCTCAGAAGAGCTTGATCTACATAAGGTTCTTATTATTTTTCATTTGTGCGCTTATTTTTCAGTATTTATTTCAATTTAGTTTCTCCTAGCTACTGTCTTATTAACAAACTAGCATTTCTGAGTTATGTCTAAGCTTAATACTTTTCAATAAAAGACTCTTGGCACGCATCTATTTGGTTTCATCAGAGTTCTGAGTCGTTACCAGTACTTCAATTTATTTATAATGATTTTGAAGTGGAATAAATATATCTATCCATTGACTATCCCATTTCTACCATTAGAATTCTCACTATTGTTTTTGTGGTTGTTAATGATGTTGAAGAAGCTGTTTGAGTTACTCCATATCTTGTCTTCCCTGTGTCAGGTTGCTTAGTTTTTTAGTTGGCCAAGCATGTATTTGATTTGTGGGCGAGGATTAGACATGAACTGGAACTGACGGGAAATATAATACTTTGAAAAGACACATGAAAAATTGAAGAGAAAAGAACATTTAAGGTATGACATGCCAATTCAGTGATGACTTTAATTGCAAAAGGAAAATAGAAGATAGAAAGTTCCATGCTTGTATATTCATATCTAGTATAGTACTCTGTTTTTCTTTATCCTACGAGTGAATTGTAGATTCTTTTTTAAATTTCTTACTATAAATTTATAAAATTTTGTCTTGAAAATTAATCTAACATTGACAACATGCCAGCTGTGTTTTTTCTTCTCTTTCCTGGAGGTAAAGCATCCCCTGATTTCAATCAATATAAAATGCTCTCCTCCAGCCTTTTTAGCTATTTCATCGAACATAGTTCTTGTTAATTGTTTTTTGTCAAGTTTTATGAAACAAGTTTCAGTTTTGGAGAATAAAAATGTGGAGTGTACCAGAACAAAAGGATAATCCAAAACTAGTTTCTCAATAGATGATTATTTCAATGCTAATATTAGTGCCATTCACATGATGGAAGCTACATTATTTTGTAAAAGTTCGAAATTGATAGATATTGGCTAATATTTTATTTTATAGTGGAATTCAAGTATTAGCAATAAATGAAACTTGACATTCAGATGTTGTTTCCCATTGTCTGTAACTTCTAGCCCACTATGGAAGATACACAGTCAATCGCTAGTTTGATGGACTCTGCAACCTCTAAGATCCAACAATTGCAGAAAGCATTTGCTGAACTTGAAAGTCATAGGGCTGTAACTCTTAACATGAAATGGAAAGAGCTCGAAGATCATTTCCATGGACTTGAGAAATCCTTGAAGAGGCGTTTTCATGAGTTGGATGACCAAGAGAAAGACTATGAAACTAAAACCATGGAACAACAGGAAATGTTAGAGAAACGAGAGGCAGCCATTGTTGCTAAAGAGGAAGTTTTGTTGGAGAAGCTTCAGAAGAGAAGAGATGATGCTGTATTTTCTATTGCTAATGTCAATGCTCAAGAGCATCCCATAAAATCATCATCTCATGAAGGCACTATACCAAATGTGATAGAGAATCCATTGAATTCTACAACTGCTGAAATTGATTCCAAAGATGTTAAAGATTCTTCTGTGGATGGAAACTTTGGGGTGAAATCTTATCCCCAGCTGGTGAAACTCTGCGAAGAAATGGATTCGAATGGGCTTCACAAATTTATATCTGATAATCGTAAAAACCTTGCTGCCATCAGAGAAGAAATTCCATTTGCCCTAAAAGCTGCTGTAAACCCTGCACATTTGGTTATGAATTCGTTGGAGGACTTCTATTGTGGGAAAGTTGTCAATCCGGAGGGAAAGAAGGATTCAAATCTATTGGGTCTACGTCGTACTTGTATCATGTTGATGGAGTGTTTAAGCATTTACTTGACAAATCTTGATCTCGCATCTCTTTCTGATGTCATTTCAGAGGATGTCAAGGAACGAGCGAAAGTTATTTCTGAGGAATGGAAACCAAATTTGGATGCTCTTGATGTTGATGCTAGCAATGGGAACTCATTGGAAGCTCATGCTTTTTTGCAACTTCTTGACACTTATAAAATCTCATCTGATTTTGGGGAAGAAGAACTTTCAAGATTGATACCAATGGTCTCTCGCCGTCGTCAGACTGCAGACCTTTGCCGCTCTCTCGGTTTGGCTAATAAAATGACTGGTTTGTTCGCCATATGTGGCTTCACAGATAATCTTATGCTTTATTAAATAACTAGATATGTTAGTAAATAGGTAGATCCTTGATGTTCCCATCTTGATTCGTTGCATACTAAATTGTTAGTGCACTTTTTCCTTTTGCTATGTTCTTAATTACTATTGATTTAGTGATGAGAGGTGGCACTTTGTAGGCTTGGAATTAAAACTCTAATTAAAAGATAGGTTATTTGGTAAGAGACTAATTACTGTTTTTTGTTTGCTTATAGGAGTCATTGAAGTTCTAATAAGCAGTGGCCGACAAATTGATGCAGTGAACCTGGCTTCTGCATTTGAACTCACGGAACGGTTCCCTCTTGTTCCTTTACTCAAATCTTATTTAAAGGAGGCGAAGAAAATTTCTTCCCCCGCCAAACCTGGAAGTACATTTCCTATTGCCCTGGTGGGTTTCTCAGTTTCTCTCAAGTTCATATTTCGTAAGAAATTCTTTTTTTCTTTTTCCTTTTCTGTGTGAGTTTTATCAGACTTTTTTTTACATAAAAAACTTGGTAAAAGTCTCGAGAAGTTGATGGTTTTTTACCTGGTTCGGGCTGGATTTTTACCAGTTTTAGGTCAAAATTTTGATTCACGAGTAAAGTCGGTTTTCACGGTTTTTGGAGATGTATTACATCTCCAAACTGCAAAATATTTATCTGACAATTTTAGGTTTAAATTTACAGTAACCACATTCAAATTCTTTTTTTGTGGTCGTCATTTTTAAGATGAAAGGATTTAATGGAGCAAAGTATCAATATTTGAATCTTCTAAAATTTTGTATTCAATCTTTCTAGACTATTATCAGCAAGTATATACCGGTTATTACTATCTATTCTTGGATTTTAGGACTAGAAACAGTTTGGACTCCAATGAAATTAGACTCGAACCTCACAGGTAGTGCTCAAACTAGTTTCAACAACAGCCATGACAGAAGCTCTAGCCCTTTTATGCTCTTTTGTTGATTTTTATGTCTGTATATTTGTCCCAGTATGGGAATTTCATAGTGGATTCGCCTTTATACTCGTCCTTTTTCATGACCGAGGACTGAAAATACATATTTTTCTCAATAAACGTTGTCATCTTATAGACTTATCTCCTAAGTTTGGCCTGGTTTCAGAATGAAGTCAATGATCGAGAACTAGCTGCACTTAAAGCTGTTATTAAGTGCATTGAAGAGCACAAACTTGAAGATCAATATGCAGTGAATCCACTCCAAAAACGTGTGATTCAGATAGAGAAAGCCAAGGCAGAGAAGAAAAGAGTAACCGAGGCTGCAAGGCCTCAGCCCAAAAGACCACGTGCTAACAATGTCGGTTATGGCCCTCCTCCTCGTACAGCAAATGCTGCTGCTGACAAGACAATGTATCCAAGAATGACTGATAATAGGTACCAACAATACATTTACGATAGGCCATCGTATGCTTATGCAGGACCTCCGGTAGACAATCACTGCCCACCATTTATCGGCTCGGCTAGTTACAATCATCCGGCTACTCATGGCAACTATTTCGGAAATGGGTATCATCAATACCAAGCTGCATATCTCCACTGATCTTTAGTGAGTCTCTCATCTTTCTGTCACGTTTTTAACCCCCTAGCTTATTAACCCTGAAGTTGTATGGAATTCTATGAACGTATCTTAGTGTTTTAAGAAACTGAATACTTGTGATTTTAATTTCTTAGTTGTGTTCTGGGTAGCACTCATAATAAACTAATGCAATATATATGTGCTTCCTTATTTGTAGATATTGTTTGAGCTCTGGAATAATTTTTTGAGAGTCAAATTTTAATTAATTAAATTAAAGTATTTTTAATATATTATAATTAAAATAATTATTTATTATTTTGATCAGAATTTAACCCATAAAAAAATTTTAAGTCCACCGTCGTAATATGTTAAGAAAGTAAGTCTACCATCGCCCTTTCATTTTAAGCTGAAGTTATCAAGTTTGTTCTCAAAATTTGTATCCGTGAAGAACTTATTGAATTGTTGTTTGAAACTTGGACTTAACTTTCATCAATAATTCAATTTCTGTTCATAAGATTTGTGATCTTTAACAAGATCATATCAAGTGGTTACCCAGGAGAAGCTCAACATCTAGTTTGTCACAAATTTCATCTAGTTTGTCACGAATTTCTCGATCAAACCCTCTCAAGGAGAGAAGAGTAGATCCCTCCTTCAAAGCTCTTGAGAAAAACCAAGAACATAACTTCAACCACCGTAGGGAGGTTGGTTTTCAAAAGGAAGGTCGACTGGAGTCGCATTGCCGTAGAATTCCTCCAAATTGTAAAAATCTCTTTGTTGGGGAAGAAATATGTGCACCACTACATCCCCTGCATCCCAAAATTGATCAAACCCATTTACACATTCTCAAAAAAAAAAAAAAAAACTTCCAACGTTAAGATCGTGATTGTTCATTTCGAATATTCATACCGTAGTCCAAGAGAGTCCAGGAGTTAGGCTTCGAGTCACCGGTGGGAATTCTTCCATATGTTTTTTCTGCTAGATCTCTAATTTTGGACCTATAATTATCCAAGTGTGTTAGGAATTGAAATAAATTGCAATGAAATAGACAAACATCAAGATTAACACATTTAATTATTTTTTGATAAACACATAAAATATAACAATCTCACTGAGATTCGAGAGTCTACTATCTTGTCTTAGTAGACATTCGAGGATCTGCTTACCTCCTTATTTTTCTTCTCCCTCAAACTAGTGACTAATATTCTTTTAAGTAGAAACTACTCTAAATTTAAAAATAAAACTACCCACAAATATTTCTGAAAATACCTCTCATATATTCTATTATTTCCATTCCTAACATTACAAGTGTTTCTTTAAATTTAGACATTCATAACTATGTAACTTCCTTTAAAACTAAAAAGCTTACCCAATAGCATCAATTTGAGGCCGAGAAAATGCTGTAGCAATGATGAAGAACCTAGTCCAATACACGAGAGGCTTCACAAAGAGCACCCTAATATCGGCTGCTTTTGTGTCACTTGCAACCTTGGCCATTGAGATGGCAACTACAAAGACCGAACCACACCATCCGTTAGTTTTACATTCCAAGCCATCAAGGGCCTAATTAACAATCGCTATCCATATTATCAAGCAAAATTATATACTAAAACTAACGGATTTAGTTTTGATGTTAATAGTCGCTTCAGAATAACAGTTTTGATGTTAATTCCAAGCCATCCGTTTGTTTTGATGTTAATTTTCGTCCCAATGACAGTTTTCAGAAGCCTTTCCCACAATTATCAAAGGTTTGATGTTAATAGTCGCTTGATTGAATTTTCCGTTGTTGTATCTAAACTTGGTTCCGAGACAAAGAACGTAGAAAAGTTGATTGTGAGAAACTTCAACAGGAAACGTCTTGAGACCTAAAGCACTAACCCACCAAAAGAGTGTTAAAATAACAAACATGTAAGGAGCTATAACTCATATTAAATCACCCCATTAAAAACCAAAGTAATCAAAATTTGTCCAAAAGAACATTTACAAGGGGTGTGCTGATAAACAACAACGCTAAGGTAGGAAGGAAGAAAGATAATACTAAAGGAATGTATTAATATTTATTTGTATTTCAAGTCACTTTTCCTACAGCCAATGATGAATCAAAAGCACGAATAATCAAACGAGTTAATTATGTACGATAAATCCATCAGCACACAAGTAGAGCCAAACCTGAAACCAATCTCTAAACAGCTTTGTAAAATCTCATTGAAACTAAATAATTTGGTCTCAGAAATCTGCTTCAATAGAGGCAAAAAAAAAACATGGCTTCAACTTGCTAATACCAAAGAACTCATGCTATTAGACATGTAAGGTAAAGGGTGAAAAATAAGCATACATGATAGACTTTCTGCATCATCATCAACCTCTGCAATAGGAGGCTTTTGGTCACTCCTCTTGTACACAACTTTTCCATATCTTTTGAACAAATCATCATACATATCGTCAGTGTCTTCCTTGGAGTCCTGCAAGACAATAACCCTGTAAAAAATGCTGCCCCTGGTTTAAAAGAAACTAATGTCCCCATTTGATAGTTTATAAGAATCTAAGCTCCAAAATAGTATCCTCAAAGTGAAATAATTGCAACTAGATTGACAAGCAAGCACGTGAATCAAGAAGAAAAAACCAGAGAGGTAGAAACAGAACTTGAAAAATGAAAAAAAAAAAAAAAGAGACAGTTTGTAGTGATTTCAAGGGTATTAGATCGATTAAACTAATAATTAAATTAAGGAACTGAATATTCTACCCAAAGAGAGCTATCTTCGACCTCTTTTCCACCCGCTGAAACCATGTGCAAATTCCTTAAATTGAAATTGAAGCTTTGGATGGTTCGCATACTCCGCACTTTAGTTGGGAGCGGCGGGGAAGAAAAAGCACACCACGAACAGCCCAAAGGGTTTCTAAAGCTGCCGGAGATCTTCAAGCCCGCGAATGTTTGCCACCGGAAGTCGCTGTAGAAACTACCGGCAGTGGCACCGGTGCCGGAAGAGGATAAGGCAGTGGCCAATGCCATTGCCGTTGCAGATGATATGGTTAGAAATTATTAATTTACAAGATATATACAAATATCACATCAAAAAATATAAATAAATAAAAAAACATTCCCAGAATGAATAATACTAGAGAACAATATTATCATAGAGAACATCTGTTAACACCCTAACATTTTTCTTGGTATCAAATGCTTCGAGTTTAATAATTTAATGTCGGAGTACCCAATTCGTTCTTTCATCGTCTCACAAGTTTCACCCAAAGACAAGCCATTTAAGACTTGTTCGATGTTTTTCTTAGCGATTGTACATGGATATGTTCCCTAGAGAAACGTAGAATTTGCACATTCCATTGAAAAAGGTTCAAATTTTCCACTGCAAATACCCTTAAAAATCAAAGAGTAAAATGGTATTACCCTATTCAAACGGCCAGATTGTTTTGAAGATAATTTTCAATCAAGCTAGAAAAGAAGTCTGAAATATTGGATAGAACATAGAAAAGTTGGAAGAGAAGGTAAAGAATGAGAAATAACCAAGAGCAGCAACTAACGAGATAATAATAACAATAAAAGGATCAAACTGCAAATTCCAACAAAAAAAACACAAAAGAGAAGGCCGAATCCAGTTGATGAATTCTTTATATACACGAGAAAAGACAGCCATCGACGGTCCGAACATATAAGCAACTACCTTAATGATGGCTAAATTTAATGGCAATTTCGGCATCCTTTGCTTAGAATCTTTTCTTTTTTCGGGTTCAAAATATCCAGAGAATTTACAATCCTTCCATTTTAGAACCTTTATTCTTTACCAACAAAGATGCATCCACTGACAGAGGCTTCTCCCTTTGCGTTCCAGGAAGCAGAATTATCTTAGGAGTTTATTTTTGGGTTGTTCAGCATGAGGTTCTTCGCCATTGCTTCCCTTTGATCTGACTTAATTTGAAAGGAGTCCAACTCTTTCGCCTTTTGGGTGTTTCGCAAAAGAGGCCAGAAGCCAGAGCTTGCTGAAGCCACAGCTCAAACTCTTCTTCGCCTTCGTCCATCATTTCAGCATCCAAATCCCATGGAAATCTGCTTGACATGGATCGCTGTGTAGTTCTCCCTAGACCGACCATGTTTACGTGGAAGCTGGGTCGATGAGTGTTTGGTCTACAAGCCATTCCCTGCAAAGAACAGAGATGACTCAAATGCATCCACTTGAAACAAGCGATGGATAGGAATGACAAAAATAGGAAATTTTAATGTTTTTGTGTTTGATTCTGTTCAAGAATATGACCCACCAAAGTTTTGGATACAAGTATTAAGGAGTTATTTTAATTAAGATAATTATTAATGAACACTTTATAATTAAGAGTATTTTGTAATTGATACTTTTAATTTTTAATTGTATTGATTAATACTTCAAAGTATGGTTGTATTTCAACCGACGCCTAAAACTTCTAATTTATCAATTAATACCTCGAAAGTAAATAATTATAAGCTCAAATATTAACTTGAATTTTATGAAATTAAGCATAATTTTACGTATTTCAAATTCTTTGAGTTATTATATATTCTCGATTAAGATGATCGAAAACAAAAAAATTAAAGTGAAATAAAAAATTAAAATTAAATTGTAAGAAGATGCATAATAACAAAAATTTAATGTTAGAATATTTGTTGATAAAATTTTCAAAATAAAGGAATCAATTGAAAATACACTCATATTTTGAAGTGCAAAATTGATAGAATTAAATGTTTAAAGCATCATTAGGAAAATGTTCATACTTCAAAATATCAATTGATATAATAAAAAATTTAAAGTGTCATTTGAAAAAACTTTATAACTACAAATGTTCATGGATAATTATCCTTTAGTAAAGTATTCTTTGTGTTTGATGTAGTAGGAAATAATGGGAGAATAAGTACGAGAAATAAAATCAGATGAATTCGCAGACTATGCACAAATGTAAACCACTTACTTGACAAATTGCCCATTCTGACACATCAAATATTTTTCCTTCGGCACAAACAAATGCCCGCGGTATTTCCATCTACAAAAAAAGTAAAAAGCTCCCAACTTTAGTGGGTTTTCTTGTTATGGGAATAGCAGCCCATGCAACCAATAATGCTGGTCAGAACATGCCAACTATTTGCTTGGGTACAAAATATGATTAGACTGGAACGATGGTACTAAAGTGAGGAACTTCCTGAAAATGACTAACCTTTTGAGGTCTTTCAAAACTCAGAGAACCTTTGTATTCAACCCAACCATCTCCATCTTTGGCTTGATGATGTTGACAACAGTCCTGATATCACAAACACATGAACTTTCATTAGAAATAATCAAATGAGTTTCTCTGTGCGGAGAGAGAGAGAGAGAGAGAGAGAGAGAGAGAGAGAGAGAGAGAGAGAGACATGCCTGACACCATCTTGCCTTTGCCTTACTCCTGCTAGTGCACACCCATATATGTGAATGGCCACACTTAGTGCACTGTATACGCCTAGACTCCTCGGCGCAATAATCTGGATTATCCTGCTCATATGACCAAACATCCGGTTCTCATTTTTACTTGAGTCAACATTAAGAACCTTTCAACTAAAAATGAATATAGTAAACCCAAAAAAAATCTGCAGCATTTAGAAGTTAATAAGAAAATAGAGATTGCCATAGAAAGTTATGCGCCATAACGTAGACGGGAAATAGACCATTTCTTTGTGAATATCCCAATCCTAAGAACATAACACCTTTTTAAAGAATATCAAATTTCATAAACTCCCTCGAGACTTGTTAGAAAAAGGGAAGAATGTACAGATATGAGTAACTAGGATGACATCAGTTCCAATACATCAGAACAAACATGAAAGTGGAAAGTGATAAAACTGGGGAAAATACTTTAAAAAATAAGGGCCTTTTACGTTGGGAGTGCAGAGAATGCTAAGGACAAGATGGTTTGTAAGGGTGTTCAAACGATTAAGGACCACAATGTGTGTTGCAAGGCTAGCAATATTTTTTGGGTCACAGAGGAAAACAAAATATGAGATCCTTTGTAAAAAAATTGACATTTAACTAGTTTTTGAGTCATGTTGCTCCATCAAAATAATAACACCAAATAAAAGAAATATCAGATTCCACGTTGCCAAGTGGATATTTACATCTTTAAGTTTAAGCACTTCCATTTTTAGGTCCTTTCTAATTGAATGGGCAACAAAAATCCAATAATGGAGTTTTCTATATAAAAATCAAGGGGAGAATGGCTCACTACATTTCTTTTGTCATTTTCACATGATTCTCCAATGGAAAAGAGTGATTGAGCTTTAATGCTAATGCAAGGGTATAATAAAAAGCATCTACATCATGTATCAAAATCAATGTTCCTTTTTCACATTATTATAGAAAAAAAAGCTTATTGACAAGTCACATGAGAATTTAATGTCCTATGATATTTTATTGCTATCAATCAACCTTCTCAAAGGAAAAAACATTAGTTACCAGGCTAAAGTTTTCGCAATTGTATCGTCAATTTTATAGGATAATTGGATTCGTTAGTTTTATCACCATGCATGCTTTTTTAGGATATGCTGCCAAATACCAGCAGTTTGTGGCAAATTTGTTCAATGGGCATTGTATAAATTATCCTCCCCCTTTGTCTTTTCCAGCTGAAGGACATAACAGGATTTCATATTATAGTTTTTTCAAGGCCTATCATTTGGACATTTCAATACAATTTGTTACCCTAGAAGATAATCGAATACAAAGTATTTATACAAAAACCATATGAGATATAGGAATTTTATACATAAAATTAGTTCCAGTTTTATTATTTAAAAAATAAAATAAAAATTGAATAAAACACTGAACTAAAAGGTGTTTTTCAATTCAAACACTAAACCAAAAAGCTAGAGCTGCGAATCAAGGAGGGCAAGTACAGGATGGGGACACTTCCCTCCTTTATCTGCGTATCAGCAAGAGTGGAAAGCCATGTTTTTTTTTTTTCAAATCATACACAAGATGGAAGGTCTGTTTTAAAAGAAATAAGAAAACACCAAAGAGGTTTGCCAGCTTGCAGAGAGGATGGGCGTGAAGTTGTATTTTGAACCAAACCAAGAAATCCTAGAAGATGATGAGGAACACCATGAAGAAGAAACTGAAGAAAAAGGTATTGACGATGATAATGGCGGAAAAGTGCAGTAGATAAAATATTCAGTCTAAATAGAGATTTATTTCAGATTCTTGCTTGGCCGACAGGGTAGTTGATTTTGGATTTGGCATTTGGGATAGTGGGTGATTTAAACGTGTTAATTCTTATCGTTGATTTAACAGAGTGGATTAGTTTATTAGCAGTTGATAGTTTGATGATAGAAATGAAGAGAAATTATTCAGTGTTTGAATTGAAAAATACTGCAAATAAAGTATTTAATTTGATCTTTACCCTAAAATGTATTATAACAATACTAGCTGCCATAAAAACATACCTTTTGTGAAGTTCCATAAGTCCGACAGACACTTTTAGTCTTTGATTCTTCCTTCTTCAGTTGCTCATCATAATCTTTCTTCTTCACAGAATCAGAAAGAACCTAAAATGTTGATACCATGACAAGCACCGAAAACAAGAACACAATATCCTTAATGCTAATTGTTATCAGACAAACACTATTCAAGAAAGAAGGGACTTAAATGATGCTCATTAAAGAAAAATACCTCATAAGCACATTGAAGTTTTTTAAAAGATTCACTTGCTAGGGGACTTCCCATATTTTTATCAGGATGTACAAGCATGGCCTACAAAAATACATTTAAGTAGGATATCAATGGCCAATAAGCACCAAAATCATAATGAATCACGTACATGAGATTTGAAAACTATGAACATGAACAAATAATGAAGGAAACATATAGTTCCAACGGACTGCTTTGGAAACATGGGATATTTTCCGTGAGATTGTTTCATAGTACAAAGTTTCTATAGAGAGACAAACAAACCCTATCAAGTAGGTCTTCCACATTCGTGAACACAAAAAAAGCTAGTAAGATTGAATATCATTCCAAACCACAAAAGGGGGAATAAGAGAGAAAAAAGAACATAATAAGAGGCTGAAAACAAGACTATATATTACCTTCTTCCTGTATTCTTTTTTCATGATGACAGCATCAATTTTTCTATAGCGAGAGAATCCTAAAGCTTCATAGTGATCGATACAATTTATTATCCGTTTCATTTCATCAACAGAAGATGTCTGTTCTTTGATAATCTTGCTACCAGAAACCTCTTTCTGATCATTAGTCACAGGAGTCATGTCAGAATGGCTGGATGTTTTACATGATTGCGTTTCACATTCACTAGCAGGAGGATGATACTCATTCTCTCCAGGCAAGTCCTCCTCGGTAACCACTTCTGATTCTTTTGACTCTTCAGCACGTAGGTTTTCACTTACATTATCATCACACCATTGGAGCAGATAGTTTAATACATCAGTAGAAAAGAATGCAAGATTTATTGAGCAAAAAACACCGATCCATCCAGTTCGAACTTTTACACAGTATATGGCATAAATTGTTGCCACTATGACCACCAGCCGAGCATGATTAAGAGAGAACAAGTAACCTACATTCAGAGTCATAAAAAATAGAATTAACTGAAAAAAGAAACAAATATATATATATGTGCGTGTGTGTGTCGAAATATATATATATACACCAAAACACTATGTTTTGTTTGCCCAATATAACTCACTTTCTATATCTTCTTGAGATGCACAAGAACAATTACCACAACGAAATGGATTAAAAGTGGAAGAGAAAACTATTATTAAAATTGAGTAAGTTATACAAAAATATGATTAACTGGTAAATTGGCAAGGAAACATATTCATACCTCCAACTATGAATAACGTTCCAGCTATCCAAAAGTTAGCATACATCCACAAAATGAGAATGGCAACGAGCCCCACAATAAAGAGTCCAGGAGTGTAACCAAGATACGTAACAGACACCCCAGCAGCTCCCTAGAAGATTGGACCAAGCAGTTAAGCATTTGATCGGTTAGAGTTCAATATCAATTCAGCCTTTTTTATTTTCTCTGGACTTTATTTCTTGAGCAAAAAATCAAAATTATACTTTGAATATTACAAAAAAGTGGAAAAAAAACTATGATAAAGAATATATCATCACCTAAAAGAAGGACACAGCACAACAATGAATGAGAAAATTACAAAAAATAGCCGAAAGAAATCTATATAGTATGAGACTAGAAGACAAACTAGAAGAGTTTATGGTAATACAAAAAAAACAAGTACAAGCCAATGTCTTAAGCAATCTCTGCGGCAGTTAAATGGATTATATGATTGAATTTGTGGTCATTCCCATCAGATTAGATTGGAGTGTTAATCTTGACAAAAACTGGGTGGCAGAACACTCTTTCAAACATATATATATATATGAATTGAGACAAACATGGGAAGGAACTAAGAATCTTGAACATATGAATGATCTAAACAAGTTAATGCAACATAGGAGAGTTTTGATCAGATGTAATTACATTAATTATCTCCAGCAATCCCATTGCTGTACATTTTAACATATTTCATAAAGAGTTCATGAAAACATTAAGACACAGATGCCATCCCAATATTTGTATAATGCTTTCTACAAGCAAAATTGGCAATTTGGAATGAGATTTTAATCACCTCTATCACCAATTACTACCACACTAACTTTTCCCCATTTCTTTTTCATATTAAACCTGTTTACAGGTTAGTGGTTTCTAAATGACAAGCATATTACTCAAAACAAGAAACCAGATTGCAAGGAGAAAGCAAAGGAGAAAGAAAAAAACTGAGTTATATGAAAAAAAAAAAAAAAAGAAGAAAAAAGCAAAATTGAGCAAAGTTAGAAAAGTGCATACCATACTAAGAAGAACATAAACCAAACAAGAAATGGAAGTCAAACTAAGGAAACAACTCCACATTATGAGAAGCAGTGCCGCTGAACCTAAGCCCATAAATGACCTAAAACCTCTAAAGATACAGTCCCTCCATTGAAGGAGCAGGAATCTCAGTGACTGCCCGAGCCAAGCACAGCCACTGCACACCGTTGGCCAATGTCTCTCTATAAAAACCATAATTTTATCTCTGGCACAACAAGCTGCATTTTGAATACGCGAGCAAGCATGCTTCTGAGATCGAAACCATTTCCACCCTTGCTTGAAAAGCCCTATATCTTCCATGGTACCAGACACTGTCCTCCTCACTAACAGAAGACTTAAGAAGAAACCGCTGCTGCTACTGATAACCATCAATGGGAAAAAGAAATAGAAAAATCCTCATCCCCAAAGAATGAGAGCAAAAACCACAAGTGCCGACCATGGATTCTGAATTAAGAACTTAATCTGCAACCATTTCGAAAAAGAACATCCACAGTGGATCACGATCAAGATTCACCGTTCAACACCAATTGCTTTACCTATACGTTTTCGCAAAAAAGCAAAAGCCTGGAATGCACAGTTTCCATTCTATCCAGTACTTTTCTCTTATATCCTCATGCAGTTGAAAAATCAACAGAAATCACGAACACGACAGCTTCAGCTCACAGATTAAACTCATCGGGTAACCAACAGACGACGAAAACTAACTAAAGAGAAAATCGGAGCTCGTGAAATAAAGGAGAGAATTAATATTCACCGACGAGGGCAGAGAAAAAGAAGATGGTTAAAACAGGATTTCCATTACAAAAAGGCTTCTCTGAATCTCCGGCTATGGCCCGAGTAGAAAAGGGAATGAAACCCTAGGTGTTTTCAGCAAGGGCTCGTGAAAAAGACGAACCGTCTCGAAAAAAGCAAGGAAAGTAGTAGAGATAGTGAAAAGAAAAGGAAATAGACAGAAATCAGTCGAGAGAGAAATTGGCGTCACTTGCTCGCTCATCGACCACCATTTTCGCAGATCACGGAAGCTCCATTCCTTGCTACTTGATCGAAACCAGAAGACCACTACTTATATCCAATGTGGTTTTGTTAGTTAAATTCTTATATTTACATTCCGATTTTATAATTTAATATGATATAATTTTATACGTACAAGTTATTTTATTTCTAATTTATTAAATTATTAATAAGTCTTTAAAATTAATATTTAACCATGCTCCATGATTGAGTTACACCAGAGGTTGACCTGTGACTGACCGTCAATTTTTCATTTAAAATATTGAATTATTTCTTTTCATTCGGAATGCTGGTTAGACTGCTCGATTCGATTTTATTTTAAAATAAAATTAAAATATGTAGTCATATTTTTAAATTTTAAAGCGAAACTCAAGTCTAGAATTAGAAATTATCATTAATTGTTAAACTAAAATTTTTTATTTTATGCATTCAAAAAATTATAATAAATTATAAAATTATTAAAAATTTATGAAATTTAATAGTCCAAATGCGTGACAAATTTTTTTAAAAAAATTTTGACATACGAAATTTTAATTGAATTTATTTTTTATATACTCAAAAAATTATAGTAAATCGTACAACTGTTAAAAATTTACGAAACTTTGTGGAGTATTATTTTGCAATATTCTAAATGTGTGACAAAAATTTCAAGAATTTTTATTGACATATGAAATTTTATCTGAATTTACTTTTTATGCATTTAAAAAATTATAGTAAACGAATGTTGAAAATTTTAAAATTTTCTAATTAATATCTTTTATTATTGTTTGTAAAAATTTCAAATCATGCCGATAAGATTTGTTTAGTCTAATTAAAAACAAAATTTTAAAAAATAAAATAAAATCGATCGAATGTCTGAAGGAGGATGAATGCGTCTGATACGGACGTAGTGGCTCTCTTTCGGATATCTGAGAAGCCCAAAGAATAATTTTTAAATAACTATCCTATTCTTTTTCATAAATTTTCAAATATTTTTAGTAAAATTCCATGAAAAATAAATCAAGTGTGCCGCTACAGATGATGAAATCTTGATTCATTTTAAGTACAAATGCTTTCGACTAAAAAGTATGGACAAGCATGAATCTCCAAATTCACACCTCTAAAAAAACATGTAAGATCAAAAACTCGATTCATGTTTGGCGGTAAAACTCGAAGTCGGAAAGGTTGAATTTCCGGATGACAAGGTATAACTGTCGGGATTTTCAGATCCAGAAGTAACGTCATCAGAGGAAGAATAGTTCGATTTATTCGGCTTCTTTTTGCTCGTCTCCGGGCCTTTAAAATTCATCAAATCGGAAATCAACCCGGGCTGTGTTATCGAATTATCGTCAACCTCAATAGCTCCTTTTAGCATCTTTACGACAGTTGACATCTTCGGCCGAAGCTTTGGACTATCTTGGGTGCAAAGAAGACCGATCTTCATATATCGACAAGCCTCCTCAACATCGAACTTTCCATCTAACGATGTATCAACCAACTCTACTAGCATTCTCCGCTCGAAAAGATCCCATGCCTGTAAAATCGAAGCGATCTCATCAGCCCACAAAGCAAAAAGAAATTAATAGCTTGCTGAAGAACTCGATAATTATTGTTCTTAGACCCTTCTTGATAAGATGATCACTCGATTAGCGAAAGTACAAGGAAACCAAAAAATATGCTAAAGAACTCGACAATTATTGTCCAACACCTCATTCTTCTAACTTTCAATGCGCTAGTTCTATGCTTCTTGCATCGAAAAAAGACACCATATTGTAGAGAAAAAGAGGTTGAAAGATGAAATTTCATTTAACAAGGATGTTGATCGATTGGACTCATGGTGTGTACATTAAGATTCATTTTGTCGATTTTCATTAACTGGACTTGAAAATATCTCAAGCCGTGATAGGGGTGGGCACGTTGTGAGGCCCAAAAACCGACCCGAACCAGCAGCCTATTGATTTTGACCGACACAAAAATATTTGAGTCAATTTGGGACGGTTTCGGTTTTTTAAAATAATAATTTGTTTTAATTAAAAACTGAAAATAATCAGTTTTTATTCGAATAATAATAAACTAAAATTAGAATTGAGAAATTAGACTCTCACGATTGGTCGAAAAAACGAAAGACGAAAAACAGCTATTATTTAACCCAAAAAAAAAAATCAACGATGAAGGCAGAGTCAGAAAAAGGCACATACTCTTTCGAGAAGATACTGCTCGCCGACTGGGAGATGCATATTTGTGTGACACCTTCCGCTGACAATTTCCACGAGTAGAACACCAAAACTATAAATATCCGACTTTCTGGTCACTTGCCCTCTTATCGCATACTCTGGTGCCAGATATCCACTAGACAAAAAACACACATTAAAATGCATACTATTCTCTCTCGGAAAGAAAAACAAACAAGAAAGAAAAAAATCTAGAGCGGAACATGCGATTTTTCAAAGTCAGAACAATATTATCACATTGGACAAACAAATTGTAAAACTTAGAATTATTTGCCTTCGATTTTAGGAGCTTACATTGTCCCTGCAACTCGTGTGCTTACATGCGACACACTTGGCGGGATGAGCTTCGCAAGGCCAAAATCCGAAATTTTAGCCGACAAGTTGGCATCGAGCAAAATATTACTTGCTTTGATGTCTCTGTGAATGATATGTGGTCGAACTTCCTCGTGAAGAAAGGCAAGTCCCTTTGCAATTCCGATGCAAATTTTAGACCTCGTCTGCCAGTTGAAGTCCATGTTTTTGTTGCCTTTCCCTGATTTTTTTTTATGAAAGAAACAAATTATATTGAAAAAAAAGGAAGAGTCATCTTCGAGAAAAAAGTAACTATTAAAAATGTAGCAGTTTCACTCGATTAGATAAAAATAAATTCTCAAGAAACAATGAACGTCCACAAATGCATGATAATACCAAACAAGATCTAATACGGCGCTAAAATTGAGCATTTTAGAGGTCATAATTAAAAAAAACAAAAAGGGCTGATTGAAACTGGAAAATAAATATATGATAATTGTAAGTGTGTTTTCTTAACATATACTCTTAACATACATTCAGACATATCAATTTGTGATCAGTAGAATAAAAACATTAATTACTTTTTAACAAGACCAATTGTTTGTCAACACGTCGAAAAATATGTTAAGAGAGTATGCTAAGAAGATAAACTTGACATTATTGATAAAAAAATTTCTAGAAACTTAAGAAATGAGAAATTACCAAGAAGAGTTTGTGCAAGGCTATTGTTTTCGAGGTAGTTGTAGACGAGGATTCTGTGTTTTCCCTCCGCGCAACATCCGTATAGCTCGACCAAATTCTCATGCTGTATCTCTGATATGACAGTAACTTCTGTCGAAAATTCTTTAACCCCTTGCCTTGATTCCGCAGATAGAACTTTAAC
>QAOC01044679.1:35710-74895 GCA_003255005.1 Begonia fuchsioides
AAAAAAAAAAAAAAAAAAAGATTACGAAAAAGCTCAAATTTCAAGTCTTCTAAGTAAACAACAAGGTGGCTACCTTATACACCGAGCCATAGCCACCCTCCCCGATTTTATATTTCGGACTGAAGTCTTCTGTTGCATTCCTTAGCTCTTTGTATGTGTAAAATTTAATGCCATGGATGCCAGATAATTCTGGAAAAAAAGAAATAGAAAAGAAACCAACTAAAAACCTGAGCGAGAACCAAACGAATCAATTTCAAGAATGTTCTTCAATAATTGTGCCAATGAATTGGTTTTATATCAATTACTGGAGCATTTCCAACTCAAAGTTTTGCGATTTTGAGAGTGGTTTATGTTTTGTTTGAGTAGTCTCAAGCGTGTTTTCAAATGAGAAACATGTTATAGCTGTGGCGACCCGCCTTGTGCAAGCAAAGACTACTTAATATGTTGTCGGTTGTTAGAGTCCATCTTATATCAGTTGGGGTAAACAATCTCACGTCGCTAGAGAGAAAAGATTATAATGTATATAAGAAGAATTCATCATCCTATTCAATACGATGTGTTTTGGCCAGTAAATCCAAATTTATAAATGCTTAAGTCCAAAATGGACAATATTGTATTAAAATCACCGGAGGACATACAACAGCTATTGAAAGGTCATTTCTAGCATTATATTTTCCGGCTGAATTTCGCAACTAACCATGTTCCTTGTTGCTGCAGTTCCTGAGGTTATAGTGGTTACAACTCGAAACAAGCTGAATTTCGGGTAGTGAACTTTGAAAGCTAGATTTTCTTGAGTGATTTTGCAAATTTGAAAATCAAAATTCCTACAAAATAGTGATTATTGAGATGGAGTTTACCTTCACCAACGTCAAATCTTCCTTCTGGCGAATGAGGCCTTTTTCTGAAGAAGGAAGGAAAACAAGTCATCTCCAAAATTAACTGTTCAAATAGAGCCCTCAGCAGACCTGAAAAACAAATCGCCCGCAAATAGCTTGTTATTTCTTCTGAGATTGATCATTCCATTAGGAGAAACACAAGCTAGATTCTATACCATTAACTTGAAGGCAAGAAATCACAAGAAGAAGAAATCAATAAGAGCAAAATTAAGAAATCTCGTAACAAATTGAATAAAGGAACACCGGAGTTCCGCCGCAAATCGCCGGAAGCCCTAGAAACGTATACAGGAATCATGAACTCTTCCGACGGCAGAAACACAACCGCCGCCGGACGGATTCCGAATTGATGAATGAGAAAAAAAAAAAGACAGGAAAGCAGGAGATGAATTACCTAACAACCAATCAACGAGGCAAAAGCAGATTCCCTTCAAGCACCAGAAAATGGAAAAGGAAGGGGCTGTAATCGGGTATATGAAGACCGTCGGAGAAGACATAAATAAATAAACAAACTTCAAGGAAAAGTCTACGAAGGGTCGCTGTCCTCGATGCAAGTCGACCTCGTTGACCTTTGAAGATCGCATTTTGTTCATCTAATCGCCATGGAAGGTGTTTGTTCTTGATTGTCGTATTCCAACAGCCATGGCAACATAGACAGATTTAGGCAACATTTATTCCAGCCCCAGCCCGGAGAGCTTTGGGCAAGTCAAGGAATAGAAATACCCAGTCCTCATGTTCATGCTGACCAAGATTCAACTTTCCAGTTGAAAGTTGAAACCATTGATTTCTTTTTTTTTTAAATTTAATTCCAATGTTAAGTTAATTAGATTTTTAATTAGACAAGTTCTTAACTCGAATTTTCAAGTTAAAGACGAGCAAATCAAAACCTGTGTTAAAAACGAGCAAAATTAATTGGTGTTAAACACGAAATTTTAAGTTTAAGATATAATTTTTACTCCGCACGTATCATGCGTTATTTGGCATAGTCTATGTTCTAATTTAATTATCTATAATATAGTTTAAATGCTGTAACTATTGATGAACACGACCAAGTTGTGCAATAGACATATAAGATTAAAAATTGTTAATAGGCACTTTTAATACTATACTAATTTTATTAGACAAATTAGTTGTTAATCTGTCAATTTAGTTTGTAATTTTTAAATAATAGAAAAAAAGCTAGGAAATAATAAAATTTTAATCATATTGTAATCTTTTCATCGGCATTAAATGATTAAAGTGTTATAGGAGTTAATGGATATTTTAAAATTGATGTAATAATAGCTGCGAAACTATTCTAATAGATAAGGATGTAAATTGGTACTTAGCAAAAATAAAATGGTAAATTTGTCACAAATGATATTTTAATAAATCTTCAACTTATAATAGCAATGATTCTCTAATACTTATCTAAATGATATGGTATTTTGCAAACAAATTGATCGACTCAAGTTGCCCATGGTATGGTTCAATATGGTAGTTATACCATAATTTTATAGGTATAAATACATTATTTTTCTATCATACGTCTTAAAATATTTGTTCATTTGTCCATTAATGATTGATTAAATTACAGTGCAGTTAGTGTAGTCAATTATAAATAATTATTTATTATTTTTATTGTACTAATAATTAATTAACATGTATTTTAAGATAGTAGAATATGATAGTCAGCTCAGAATTATCCGAG
Source organism: Begonia fuchsioides (assembly GCA_003255005.1). Classification (NCBI taxonomy): domain Eukaryota; kingdom Viridiplantae; phylum Streptophyta; class Magnoliopsida; order Cucurbitales; family Begoniaceae; genus Begonia; species Begonia fuchsioides. The sequence continues at coordinate 38,294 of QAOC01044679.1, forward strand.
CTATGAAGCCCCATCTTCAAGATTTTCCTCATTTTTCACTTCATGGTCGGAAAGATTAAACCTTTGGGCATAATTTTAACCTTCACACAAACTCTTTCTCGACGTCTCACCCATTCACGCTTTTAAATCAAAGGTTAGGTCGATACTCTGTATTTAGTGTAACTCTTTCAAATTTGGCAAATCGACCGCTCATAGTAAGTTTAACCTACCATACCAAACAATTGACCAACTAGTGTTGATGCGTCACGTTGAGGTGTGGCAGGTCGACATAGCACACAACAGGTCACATAGTAGATCAAATTTTTTTATTTAATTTTCTTAAGCAAATATCATTTGAATGGCTTGAAATTTTTACCACATACTTAAAATATTATATAAATTTTCGTTAATTTTAGCATTTTTACTATTTATTATTTTTAGTGAATTTTTTATTTTCCACATTTAAAAAATTATAATAAATCGTATAATAATAAAAAATTTACGAACTTTGCAGAATATTGTCTCAGAGTACTTTCAATGTGTGATAAATTTTAAGTTATTTTTATAATAATTGGCTAATAAAATTAAATAAAAATAAAAAATTAAAAGAAATTTGCCCATGATAAATTTTGAGGGCTAGTTTACAACTTTCTTTCAAAGTCGAAGCCAGCAGTGGAAGAAGATTAAACAAGTCTTGTGGTATTTTCAACTTTCTTCCTCTGCCCCCCTTTTCTCTCGCAGAATGAAACCCTAATTTTCTTAATGCGATGTGCGGATTTGTTTGGAAATCTCTTGTATTGGGCTTGTTCATTTGTTTGTAGCGCCGATTTTATGATCGATTGGTTGAATTGAGTTTTGAGAGATCTGACTCTTGATTTTCTTCGCTCTAAATGATCAGACAGGAATCAATGACGGCATGGTTTCAGGAATCGCTTCATGAAGGAAGGGACAGGTCGGTTTCCTCTTCTTTGCCTGTTGAATACTCGGACGATGCTTCCTTTTCTCTGATATTCTTAATCAGCAGTGTATATTACTTTAACTACACATGAATTAAAGTGGTTCTAATCACAATAAGATTAGTGATAAAACAGCATTAAGTACAATTAGGAGGTCAACCAAATTCATTTACACATAATGCTCAAATGCTTCTCCCAATCTTACTCCAAAGCCATTTATGTATCATCGATATCGTTCTTACTGGGATAATAATTCCTCTGCAATGAGTTATCTGAGAGGGTAATGTAGATTACTTATCGTGTCGCTTGTTATTGCGGCATATGGGAAGCTAGAGCTTCCTTCATCCAGCCATGGAGATTCCTTGAAACTAGGATTAGAGACATTATTCAATACCATTTCCATCACTTTTCTCTCTTGGTGACACATGTTGTAACAGGGGCTCGAGCGCGTGTTGTCGGTGAAAGGTCCTCCAAACATGTTCAAATTAGCCATGTAATTTGACTCCATCTCGGTCAACAACGGCTGCGAAAGAACCAGATTTGGAGCGCTTTGATTCGTGGAGAGGCCGGAGAAGCAGGGCACTTGCTCGAGGGAATTGTTATCCATCCGGGCGAAGCTTTGAAAAGAATCCATTAATGGTGGTTCTGGTTCATCATAAGAGCTTCTGGCAATGGCGGATTTGACAGCCACATCCTTGTACTTGTGAAAAACTTTGCATAAAACCAAATCCTCCTGGACGAAAACAAGAAAGAAGCATAATTTCAGATCTCAGCAATGGTGTCTTCTTCTGCAAGCCGTATTTTTTTAATATGTGGAGTAGATGATTTTCTTTCGTTTGACAAATTTCATGGATGTATAATGTGAAACTTGAGTTTTTATATTAAATATCGCAACAACTTGATTGCGAATTTGATCAAAATAATTCGATACAACACGACCTTTAATTACTTGTTCATCGTCAATTATTTCTGCATAAATTATTTCTCAACAATAACGATCCTAATCGAGAAGCAGTGGCTTAAAGTTTTCTCAAAGTTCAAAAGAACAGGATCAAAATATTTACCATATTACCTTAGAGGGAAAGGTTGGAGGAGGAAGGGGACCTTCGAGTCGGAATTCATGCATGACCCACTCGGTTTTTTGTCCGTTGGGAGCTCGACCATGATAAAACACCAAGGTTTTTCTCATTCCAACCAGGGTGTTCTTGTCAAGAATATCTTTGTCCTTTCCCGTGGCTTTCCAATACCCGGATGCCGTCGCTCGATTCATCCGAAGTCCCGTCGCATATTTTCGATCCCGACGACTATAGAAATACCATTCTTTCCCTCCTACGCAAGCCAATTCTACAAGACAAAATCATGTTAAAAAACCGTGATCGCCGAAGCCCTTGCACTTAACATAATCGAACAAAATTTACAGAGTTTGTAGACCAAACACTCATCTTATGCAAATCAAAACAAAATTTTAATTTATGAATCATCAAAGCTCAAAATAGTAAAGCATTATAATGTCACTCGCAATAATTAAACCTAAAAAATGTACATCTAAGATCCCAATAGCAATCGTGATGAACTATAAAATCTCAACTTGTCTCCCTTGATCCCGATGGTATCTTAGTTCGATGATGACAAAAAAACTCGATATAGAAGAGAAGATTGTTAGAAGGCGGAGATCGATCTTCACTATTAAAACAGAAATGTAATAATATTTACCAATTCTACGTAAAACCGACACATACTCGAGATGTTATAACATTAAAAACCTAAGTCATGTAAGTGATAATAGGACATTATTTAATAATGTCAATTCCTTAACCTAATCTTATCACTGTGCTGTTGAGATTTCTCCATGGACAAAAATATAGGTGTCAAGAAGAGTGACAACTATGAACTTATGCTTGATAGCTACAGCAACAGTGTAGAGAGAGAAGACATGCGTAGAGAGAGAGAGAGAGAGAGGTGGACAAGGGTTAGTGGATTTGGTAAGAAAGAAGATGAAAGGGAAGTTGTTCCAATCTAAAAGGAAACCATTAATGGCGGCCAGGAGGGAAGTATTTGGTTTATTGAAAGCCGAAGAAAGAAGGGTTTGAATGAGTTCAGATTCCTCCGTCGCTTTCACAGCTCTCTGTTTGAACAAAAACCAAGTACTGTCGTTTTCACCTTAAAAGTAAAAGAAAATGAACCATCTTCCACTCCCAATATTAAGTAGTTTATCAAGAAACAGCTTTCAAAAACACTCCTAACATTGGATGAATCTTGTTTGAAAACCGCGAACCACACGAGGGTCATCGAGCGCAACGTGTATTTCATCTAGAGAAACAAAAAAGAACCCACCTAAAAAATGAAGCTTGGCTGTCAACTTATTTGGTCAAGAACTAATAATTCAACGGAAAGAGATCAAGTTCTAGAATCTATCCAGTAACAAGATAACGTCAAATCAATCAAAATATAAAAAAAAAATCCACCAATCATCATCGTCCTCGTCGTCGAAAAAGCATGAAGAAGCAAATAGTAATCGAAAAACCAGAAGAAAGATTCTGGTTTTCCGATGGTGGGTAATGGAGAAATCGAGGAAAAAGAGACGGAAGAAGAAGAAAAGACAGACCAGGGATGTCCCAGGGCTCGCACTTGTTGAGGTCGACTTCAATGAGAAGAGGAGAGAGAGAGTGAGAGAGAGAGATTTTCTTCATCAGATACTCGCACACGAGCTCTTCGTCTTTTGGGTGGAATCTGAACCCCGCTGGCAGCTCTGCCTCCACCATGCTTATGCTCTTCATTTTAGAGTGAGAGATGAGAGATGAGAGAGAGAGCCAGATTTTATAAGCCGTATTGACTATGCTTGATATAAAAACAACGCGAAATTCCTTTTGCCCCGGGCCTCACACCTGATAGCACGTAACGTAGTAAGTCATAGTGACTAGTCGTTTATAAATGAGAGTCTTTTTACCTGCGTATACAAAGAATTACCTCACTTTAAAAATAACAACTCACACACTACGACTGTCAAACTTCGAACCATGAAACTTGATATAAACACTGTCATCTCTAAATAAACTGAACTAAGCCAGTGTAAACTCGTATGGCCTATGCTAATTAACTATTCGGGGGAGAGTGAGGCGGAGTGAATAGTTTGGACCAAGAACTGAACCGAACTGCCCCCATGTTTAAAACCAAATCCAAGTCGAAAAAGACTAATATGATACAAATCAACCCATTCACACATAATGCAAATGAAATAGTCCAAATAACTAGTATAAGTTCAACATTAAGATTTAACGTTTGACACTACAAATAACCAAAGCTAAGAAATTCAAGAGCGACAATATAAATAATTAAATTAATTTGAGTCTGCAATTAAAATCTTGAAATGATTAATAATTTATCAATGCGGAGTAAAATATACTAAGATGGAGAAGAAAATTTCTTCTTTTTCTTTTGCAGGAAGATCGAGAATGCTTCATCGAGTTGATAATAATAATAATTGAGGGACTTTAACTTAAACAAAACATTATCATCTTCATATTAAGGTCAACAAAATTGATCCAAGGCCCATTAAGCTATTGATCCAAGGCCCATTAAGCTATGTCAAGATCAAAATACAAGTTCAAATATTCGTTCATGATTCAAATTTTAACATGTTTCGATCATCTTACAAATTAAATTCTAAAATTTAAAATGAACAAAAGAGTATCCCGGTCTTGCACTTGACCCAATCTAGGAAGGAGGCTATAGATCGTACCGTCGTGGCCTGCCGAGTTTCCGACTAAACCCATATTTGAAACCAAGATGAAATTTAATTTTCTTTTACTACGAGCTTGATCTCGGACAATCCATTGCAGCATTGAAGATTTTCTATTTCAAATTCCCGGGAAAATTTAAAAAAAAAAGACCCATTATTTTGATTTCTAAATTAAATATTGCAAATTATGGGAATGGATTAAAAAGGAAAAGGGGCACGAACAATATGAATGCATCAATTAGAGCCGGGTGGCCCAATGGACAAGCAAGCAATTAAATCCCTGCATTCTAGCCATCATAGCTTCCCATAAGCGACAAAACCTATTTTTTCTTTGGAAACAAAGCAACTATACCACTAAAATGGAGGTAAACTTACAAGAATTAAATTTAAAAAATGACTTAGAATTATTGCTAAGGGGTTAAACAAACCAACACAGTCGGGTCGAGGTTAACTATTGTGTCAAAAAAGAATAACGCAACTTGGTTCGAGACTCAAAATTAAATGAGGCGAGCCAATACGAGCATTAACTAGGTTATAACTAATGTAATTGGTTATCATTTACAGGTAAAGTGATAATGTAACGATAAAAATTGTGTAATTTTTAACTCAAAATAGATAATATTGTGCTGATGAACTCAGAGGCTACACAACTAGTATGCAAGAAAAACCATTCGAGTTGGGTCGGGATTTGCATTTGAATGAGCCAAGCCGAACCAAATAGAAATATAGTTAGTTTTTAAAAAATAAAATATGTAAAGGAAAAACTAAAAAGGCAGAGAAAAGGAAAGACCGGAAATGAAAAGTACTTGCACCAGAAAAGGCAAGCAGATTAATTATAATAATAATAAAAATAAAAAATTCAGATATAAATACCACCGTACCACTGTACCCATCTTCGCCCTCTCACCTTCCTCTGCTGAGCTGCTCCTTGCTTCCCTAGCCACCCACGCTCTGCGACAAATCTCTCTCTCTCTCTCCCTCCTTCTCCGGCCATGGCCATCTAGGCGGAGCTGTTATGGAATGGAAGTGTTTTCTTAGGTGCGTCGCGGAGTTGTTTCTCTTTTATTTTCTTTTGGCCAGGCTTCCTTATTAAGGCGATCGCCGGAAAATATGGCTTCTGCCTGTGTTAACGATATCGGGATTTCGTCGGAGAGTTTTCTCGACTGTACTTCCTCGGCTTTTCCTTCATTTGGCTGGTTGAGTCCTCGCGTCTCTTTTGACCGAGAAGAATCCACCGTTTCTAAGCTCGCCCCGGGGAAACTGAAATCCGCTGAAAACTTTGCTGTTGATGCTCTCGAGATTTCAGATCCAGATCCTGAGGCGTCGCCTGGTGATTTTGAGTTCCGACTCGATGATCCAGTCATGATGCTTCCGGCCGATGAGCTTTTCTCTGACGGTAAGCTCGTTCCTCTTCACCTGTCGTATATGAAGCCCTCGGTTGATGAATTTCGGTCGGTGTTGAGCAGTTCGCCGGAGATGGCGTTGTCTTGCCGGAGAACTGAGATTTCAACGATGGATTCTTATTTGTTTTCTCCTAAAGCGCCGAGGTGTTCTAGCCGATGGAAGGAGCTTTTTGGTTTGAAGAAGCGACACCAGAATGCGAGCGCAAAGAACGAGAACCAGAAGACGACGGTCTCCTCCTCGTTCAACGGTAATCCGAAGTCGCTGAAATACTTTCTTCACAGGTCGTCAAAATCTCTGCCGTCATCGTCCTCAGATGTTTCGCTCGCTATACCGTTGTTGAAGGACACTGATTGCGAGTCCGTGTCTGTATCCTCCTCTCGCGTCTCACTTTCATCTTCCTCATCTGGTCACGAGCACGAAGATCTACCTAGATTATCTCTCGACTTGGATAAGCCTTGCTCAAAAAGGAATCTTAACCGTGTTTCTCATCTTCGGCATTTGAATCCAAATGGGAGAAATGCGCCAAGAATTAGAATGGTTAAGGCGAGGGAGGCGGTACAGGTTGAGACCACACCGAGATCAGCGGTAGATCATCTGACAGGAACGAGAGCTGGCCGCAGCTCCATACAACGAGCTCCTCCCGCAGAATCTGCAGGGGCTGGGTGCAGGGGAGTTTCTTTAGACAGCCCTAGAATGAACGCGTCCGGAAAAATAGTCTTTCAGAGCCTGGAGAGGAGTTCGAGCAGTCCGAGCACCTTCAATGGCGGACCGAGGTTCAAGCACAGAGGTATGGAGCGCTCGTACTCCTCGAACGTCAAGGTAACTCCGGTGCTCAACGTTCCGGTGTATTCTCTGAGAGGATCTTCAAAGTCTGCATCCGTATTTGGGTTTGGCCAGTTGTTTTCTTCGCCGCAGAAAAAAGAGGCAAACGGCAATGGCGTAAACAACAAAGACCAACACAGTATCAACAAGAACCGCACTGATCGATCCTGACGTCATTATCGTGCTTTCCAGGAATCATTTTGTTCTTCAATTTTCTAGGAAATAGCTGCATCATGGTAGATGAAATCTGATTTCAAATGTTTTAACGAGTTCTTCCATTTAATTTTGTTTCTCGGAATGATGTAAATATGGGATCTGGAATTTTGATTTGGTTGCAGAATCTGAGACCTGTTAATCCTCTTGCCATTGATATATCATTGTTTCTTGATAAACACCCTTGTTCGTTCTTTCTTGTTTCCTCGATAGATAGGATTCTAGAGCAAGAAAGCATCAGAGAGCAAATTCAATGGGGTTTCTCTTTCTTCCCAGAAAACTAGCAAGGACGACGATGAATTCGAGAGAAAAGTATTTGAAGCGGTGAGGCTACGGAGGCGCAATTTAGCTGCAGGCCTCCATTGGTGACCGCAATAAGTACCTTCATCTTATCTCATTAGCTGTCACTCTCGAAAAAATCTCCCTCCTTCCACAACTATTATCTCAAAATTATAAAATCTCAGTTTCTTGGACTGAGCTTCAGAAATGATTCCAATCTCGAAACAGTAGGCTGTTTGATTCCATACTCGGATTAAAATATGAATTAGTCTAGCACAGTATTTGGATTTTGTCGGTCGACCATTTCTGATTCTCTTTTATATTGTATGTCTCCTCTTCGTTTCGTTTTTCGATTTGATTGATGCTATGTTACGGAGTTTTGAATCCAATCATTGTTTCCACTTGGCCGTCGTCAAATTCGCTGTGATCATCTGTTATTACAAGCAAAGTCGACGATTGACCGGAAAAACTAACGTGGTTTCGCCGGAAATTATGGAAGTTTGGCTAATTGATTCTTATTTTGAACCAGGGCAGTCTTTTGACCGGATTCAACCTTCCGGGGACCACATCTCGGAGACTTGATTTTGACAGAGTTTGGCCTCGTTGGCCCCCCTCCTCCTTTTTTGTCTTATTAGTAAGTTTAGCTCTCATTTTTTGCTACTGCAATTAATAATTTATAAATAATTTCCTTTGAATAAATACCCTTTGGAAAAGAAGTAGAGTAGGTGGTTTTAACCTTATGTATTTATTAAATTTCTTATTTATATTTTGATTGGCCAAAATAGAATTATTGGAGGAAATAGAGTAGGGTTAAAATTGAAAAAAAATGTCAAATTTTGAGAAAATATGTGAAAAAATCATGAGGTTTAAAAAAAGCATCTGAATCCTCTCGGATGTACAATGTAGGGTCGAGCTGTTCGAGTATTGTTTTTTTTTTTTTAACTTTCGCTTTATTTAATTGGGATAGGTAAATGCTATCTAAATTATTTGAAATTTTAGTCATAAATTTATAATATTATAAAATAATATTTTCATAAGTTTCGTGAATTTTTAACAATTATACAGTTTATTATAACTTTTTAAATGCAGAAAAAAAAATTAGAAATTGATTTACATGGTAGCATAAAATACCTATGTTAAAGTGCGGCCTTAATTAAAAAAAAAAACTAAATTTAATGTTAATAAAAAATAATTAGCCATTGGTTACACGAACAAAAGAATAAGCACCCCTTAAATCATGAGTGGCGAGTAGAAATAGATTTTTATTGTATCGTTTAGATTAATTTATTGAATGTATAATTACTTGTTTCATTGATAAAAATAGAGAAGGGCATGGATCGATTTCGATGAGTTTTTAATTAATCGAGACAGACCCCTTCAATTTTAGGTTTGGAGTTTAAAACCCAAAATTGACACAAAATTTGAAATAACATTTCTAACTTGACCCGAAACCAACTTTCTAAACTTATCCCCAATTAAAAGGATTTTTTCAATTTATTTTTATTAATAATATTTTAATTTAAATCATTAAAATAATATCCATTTTAATCTAATTTTCTACTATTTTTAATTTAAAATTTTAAAAAACAAAAAAACTAGAATTTTCTAAAATATAAAACACCTAAAAAATAGGAAATAAATGCTGTGGACACATGCAGAGTGTTGTTCATATGAACATATCCATAACCTAGAGCCGTCAAACGAGCAGGCTCGAGCGAGCCGAGCCCGGTCTCGGCCGGCTCGTCGAGCCTGTTGAACTATTCGAGCCGAGCCTGTCGAGCCGAGCCTGTCGAGCCTAGCCTGTCGAGCTTTTTTCCATAAATTTTGGCTCGACCGAGCTATCGAGCCTCGAGCCTATTCGAGCCGAGCGAGCCCAACTCCCGAGCCTAATCGAGCCGAAAACGAGCCTAAAAATAATCATTATAAATTGTCTAAAATTCGATATATTATATTGTAACAGGAAGTTTAAAAAATATTCATTAACCCCGTTTGAATCTGAAGGTACCCGAATCGGGGTTTGAAGTCCCTGTTTCATGAAAAATCGACGAACGGGGACTTCCAACCCCGATTCGGGGTCCCCGTTCTAATCTGAAGGGTCCCCGAATCGGGGTTCGAAGTCCCCCGTTTTATGAAAAATTGACAAACGGGGACTTCCAACCACTATTCGGGGTCCTCGTTCTAATCTGAAGGGTCCCCGAATCGGGGTTTGAAGTCTCTGTTTTATGAAAAATTGACAAACAGGGACTTCCAACCCCGATTCGGGGTCTCCGTTCTAATCCGAAGAGTCCCCGAATCGGGGTTCGAAGTCTCTATTTCATGAAAAATTGACAAACGAAGACTTCCAACCACTATTCGGGGTCCTCGTTCTAATCCGAAGGGTCCCCGAATCGGGGTTTGAAGTCTCTGTTTTATGAAAAATTGACAAACAGGGACTTCCAACCCCGATTCGGGTTCCCCGTTCTAATCCGAAGAGTCCCCGAATCGGGGTTCGAAGTCTCTATTTCATGAAAAATTGACAAACGAAGACTTCCAACCACTATTCGGGGTCCTCGTTCTAATCCGAAGGGTCCCCGAATCGGGGTTTGAAGTCTCTGTTTTATGAAAAATTGACAAACAGGGACTTCCAACCCCGATTCGGGTTCCCCGTTCTAATCCGAAGGGATCCCGAATCGGGGTTGGAAGTCCCGGTCCCCGAATCGAGGTTCGAAGTCCTCATTCGTCGACTTTTCAATAAGCGGTCGACCCCTTCTATCGGTCGACCCCTTCTATCGGTCGACCCCTTTTATCGGTCGACCCCTTTAAGAAGCGGTCGACCCCTTGTATGGTGCAAAACACAGCACCAAGTCCAACGACAATAACAATACAAGGGGTCGACCGCTTCTTAAAAGGTCGACCGATAGAAGGGGTCGACCCTTAAAGAAGCGGTCGACCCCGTATTGAACTTCAATCGAACGGGGACTTCGATTCCAAATTTAAACTTTAAAAAAAAATTCCAAATACATATGTAAACTTTAAAAAAAATGTACAAATAACTTAAATAGTCGTACAAAAAATTCTAGTTGTCAAATTCTAAATTTTTGAATTCTTCCTCGAGTTCATCATCTCGTTGTTGCTCTCTCGCAATGGCGTCGCTCCAATCCTTCATGCATAAAAGTGCTTCCACGAGATCCGGTGCAAGAATCTCTCGTCGATCGTCGTAAACGCGTCCACCTGCACTAAAAGCCGACTCGGAAGCTACAGTTGAAAAATGAGATGTTATTAAATCACGGGCCATTTTTGAAAGTATCGGATACAATCCCGAATTATTTTTTCACCAACTCAAGATATCGAAGGTAGTATCACGAAGAATTTCGAAACGCGTCTCTAAATACGTATCTAGTTCCGTTTGATCAGAACCTAGCCGATGGACGTCACCATCAACTTCCTCGTTTATTGATTCCAAATCATCATTTAGTGGGTCTCCAAACCCGGATTCCCCACTATAACTACAACCGACTTGAGATGTTGAAAATGATCGGGTATCACAATATTTTAATTGGTAAGATGCAAATAAATTAGCAAGTTCTATTTTTAATGATTGTTGAGTAGCAACCGAAATAAGACCTAAGTTATGCGCAATTTTATCAAGCATTAATTTACAACCCTTTATTTTATATCTGTGATTTTCATAATTAAAGCAAACAAAAAAATAAACGGAACTTCAAGCTAATATTTTTTAAATTTTGTTTTCATTTTATTGACTATTTCCAAAAATTCATTAATTTGTTTATATCTCGAAAAAACACTGGTTAATTTTACAAACCAAGGAAGCACAAGATGTGTGATCGGATAATAAATTTCCGAACATTCTTTTGTTGCTTCTAAAAACGGTTTCAAAAAATCAAGAAACAAATTAGTCATATCGCAACTACATCTATCTAAAATAATACTTTGTGATTTTTGACTAATATAATCACAAAAAAACAAAATGCGGATATTCGCAACCCTGTATCGATAAATTGTAATACCACTATGCAGATATTCGCAACTACGAAATCCTAAAATTCGTTTATGAAGTTGTCAATTATTATCAATAAAATGCGACGTTACAACTATATAACCGAGTGCATTCGGTGCACTCCATAAATCGGAAGTAATACAAATCGATATATGTTGTGCTTATGCAAAAGAACAAAATAATTCGTTTTTCATTTTCGTATACAATTTAATTATGTCACCTCGTAGTGTATTACGAGGAATTCGTCAAAAATTAAGGTTAATATATTCTCTAATAAAATTTTCGTGTACTTCGCTATCAAACATCGATAGCGGGACTTCGTGTTGAGCCACAAATTTTACAGCACCTTCTCGCAATCTTGATTCGTGGAGAGGCGAGGCGACGACGCGAACGACCGACGGGTGACGAGGCGACGAGATCTGGCGAGGCGACGACGAGAACGACCGACGAGGCGAGGCGACATCGATGGCCGAGGACGTCGAGCCTGACGAGCCTGGCTCGTTAGGCTCGTGAGCCCCATCTGTCGAGCTCGGCTCGGGCTCGACCTATAGGCTTGAGCGAGCCAGGCTCGGCACTGTTCCGGTCCGAGCCTAGCTCGGCTCGACAACTAACCGAGCTGGCCGAGCGAGCTGTCGAGCTAGCTCGCTCGTTTGCCGGCTCTACCATAACCTAATGATGTGTGAGAAGATCATCATGTATCCTCTTTTTTCCGTAAATTTTTATATTATTTAAAAATATTAATCTTTGAATATCATTAAAAAAAAGTAAAAAAAAATAATAATAATGGGTAGGAGAGAGAGCGCAAAATAGGACTGTCAAACCAAATGGGTTGAATAAACCTAAAAAACTAAATCGAACTGACGTAATGAAGTGAGTTGGTTCGGTTATAAATATACACAAACTCGACCAGTAATCGATCCGATGAAAATCGATTAGTGTCGGTCCGATTTTTGATTATCTAAACTAAATAACAGACTCATCGGATCAGTTATTTTTTCGTCAAAAAACTGACCTGCCCATGGCCCATAGGTGTCAGCCGACATTAATTGATATTTGAATATACTGTTTGGTTTTGTAATTAAATTTGGTTATATTTACAAATACAGTTGGTTGTTTGAAACTATAATTGAATTTTGTAAAATTAAAATTAAAAATTTTAATTTGTTGATGGTATTGTTTAGAATTAAAATTAATCTTTTTGATGATCCGACACAAAAACCGGTCATGACCTGAACCCAAGAAGAGTACAATATAATGGGTAAATACTCAAAACCGACCCAAAATCGAACAAAAAATTAAATCAATTTTAGATCAATTTTCATTTAGGATCGAGTATGAATTGGTTATCTAAACTAAATAACTAACCTCTCGAATTGATTATTTTTTTTATCAAAAAATGGACCGAATCCACGAGTCCCTAGAGCAAAAGCTGGATGGCTGGGTGGCTGGGTGGCAATGGCATGGCAGGAACTGGGAAATGAAGGCAGGACTGAAATAGATGCTGTCCATCTTCTGACTAGATTCTTTCTCTCTCTCTCCACCCCTTCCTAAATGCTTCAACTAACCATATAAATTGTTTATTATAACATAAGATATACTTAAATCGTGACATATGTTATAAAGATTGGTTAAAAGATTTCAATCTTGTAATCCTTCTCCGCACCGAGAACAACCGTACTAAATCGTGTCAAATTTCATGAAATAATTACGTGCAATTTGAGATGGTTTATAGACATGTACAATGAGATCGACTCCGAGTCTCAAAGTCAATTTGAGTTTATGCTAAGTTTAGTTGACGTCGTTTTATCATTGAATGGAAAATGACAATTTATATTGTTATTGCCTTGAACAATGTGAAAGTAAATGAGACACGTGCCTAAAAGGTCATTCTATACGACAAAGAACTAACCCAAAGTATGGATGTATATAAATTAAATAATTATAGAGAGATTATTAGTTTTAGTTAGAGAGATTAATAGAAAAATAAGAAGTGAAATTAAAAATGTTAATCAACAAAACGTGACAGCCAAGACCACCATATTTTAACTCAAATATCATTCGTAGCACATGTGATAACCACATGGATCCAATCGTGTTATCCAATTCAATATTAAATATTATCTGTTTTCGGTCAAAACACGTATAATTTTACTAGTAAAAAGATAAGAAGTATCTCAATCGATATGAACTTGTAGAAATCAACTCTTATGATGCACCGATTTATATAATAATTTTATTTTTCTATTCATTCGATTTTTTCATGAACCATTAAGACGAAAGCTTGCGATTTGGCAGGTGCATTCAAAAATTTCGATAGCAAAATGCTCGTTATTCTATGCATGTATAATAATTTAAATTGAATACGATAAAAGCTATCTTATAATATAAAAGTTAAAATAATATGATATTTGCTTAGAGAGAGATGTCATATTTTGTTCAACATAAGTTTCAGATCCATGCTCGTGTTAATTTAATATTAAACATTAATTTTGTTACATGCAATTAACATGACAAGCTGTTGGAACATGTTCCTGTAAAGCCGATCATTTGTTTGTTTGTTTTTTGTCGTCCACTAAGGTTCTTAGCTTAATCTCACTTGTCTTTGCTGTTACGAGCTCGCTTTTTCGAGGGTAAAAAGAAAATTAAGGGTTTTAGGAACTTGTTATGTTCGAGCAGGAACCGATGACGAAGAAATAAGTTAAAAGGGTCTAATGTCGTCGACTAAAACCTTCAAAATAGATCGAATTCATCAACGGGCAAAACTTGGGTCAGGTTAAATCGACATCTTGTATTTGCGGTTGACACTTTGGACATCGATCATAACAAATCGTTACAAAGTTATAAGAGTTACAATGTATTTACATTTGTAATTTTTTTTAGTTTTAAATGTGAACCAAACCAAACCAACCCAACCCAACCTGAAACCGTTTGGTTTGGGTCGAGAATTTTTTTTTCGATTTGGGTCGGGTTTTGGGTTCTCATTTTAACCCAAAACTCATTCGGTTTGGACTGACCAGGTGAGAACCCGACCCAACTCAAACTGTGCCCACCTCTATTGCTATCTCCGCTTGTCTTATACGGGCAAAACTTGGGTCAGGTTAAATCGACCAATTGACCCGAACTAACAATTCAAGTCCTCATTTTTAGAACTAGAGCCATGCAAATCGAAACAAGATGCAAATCTAAATCAAGATCCAATTGTCAGTTTAGATAAGATTTTGAATAATTATTTTCGTTTGACACTTAATTTAAAATTGATCATTTTAAATCATTATTTTCGTCATAAATGTTGTTACATAGCAATAGAAAAATTGTTAATCAAAGAAACAATTTTTATTTGAGATATACATTATATTCATGTATATTAAGACTTGTTTTGCTCGCTCGGATCGGTTTTTTCAACTTTAGCTTGCGATATAGTTGGAGTTGAAATTTTGCTTTGTCCGAATCGTTTGGCTCGTTAGGCAAATTAAAAAGACTTCACATGGATAATTTGCATAAAGCCTTGCCATCTAATAATATGTTCAACAACAGTGCATAGTCTACTTACCATAAGAAGTTCAACGTTTTTATTTTAAAAATAATTATGGAGTTACATTCTTGTCATACTTTCTTGTTATATTTCATTATGTGTCGTCTCTCGTGATTGAATTAATTAAAATAATAAAAAATATTTATTTTTTTATTTATTAAATTTATTTGAATTGATATAATCATCCAGCGATACGTCATGAAATATGATGATAAAATAATTTTAGATTTAACTTTATATTATAAAGAAAGAAAATTAATTGTTTGGCAAGTAAATTTATTTAAAACTATGGCTGTTTCTTGAAAAAATAAAATACTATTTGATATGACATAAAAACATTAATATAGAGTCTTTTTTTTAATAAGAAATTACATTTTATTTATTTGCTTATTTTTGTACACGTATTTATTGCCTCTTGCAAGCAAAGATTAATTATGTAGGATGAGTGAGAGGACATAGGCTTTGGAATATAAGGCTGGCACTTTCATGAATTTGGATCCATTTTTGGAATTAGTTTCCATACATGTCACACTCTTCTTATAAAATATATTAATTTAACATTATATAATCAATATTCCCGTATAAATATAATTACTAATTTAGTTGTAATAATAAATTATCCATTTATCTTAAAAAATCTATATCCTCGAACTCAATAAGCCAAAACTAATGACATCAACAATGCGAGCGACTTAACTGAATAAACTTAACGAACTAAACATACGTAAATATCAACTGAACCGGCTTGCTATCATGAGCGTATCGAGCGGAGCTTCAAAAGAGTTGAGGGAGACTTGACTAGACAAACTTAACTAGCTAAACATAGCTAATATTTTTCTTAAGAAATCAGGATTTTCAGAACTCAGGGTATATTAAACAAATTCCAACATTCAGAACAAAAGAAGAACACAGCCAAACAAGAACAAGAAACAGCCATTGACACCCCGCATGAGATCGGATTCCAATCCAGGTTTTACGAATAGGGTAAGCATTCGATCGTCTTGGTAGGATGATGGGCAACGGGGGCCGAGTATCGGCTGAAGAGCTTGTAGGAGGAGAAGAGTGATACAACGGCGAAGCAGGCTACGGCGGCAAAAGTGGTGGCAATGGCGGCCGTGGCTTTGCTGCAGAAGGTGGTGAAGGAGCCACAGGCGGCGCTCCATGTTATGCTGGTGTCGCCATTGTATGCCAAATACATCACTTCCATCGATATCGCTCCAGCTGCCAGAATGGCGTAGGTTAAAAGCTGGGAATTATAAGACCAAATAATTTAATTAGCCAATTACTTGAGCATAGAATCTGTAATTAAGAGTCATTAACGACTGTAATCGGCTGGTTTTTCAAGAGAAAGAATCATGAGCAAAGTTTAGACTAGAACATGAGAGAATCCAAGTAAAATTACTATAAATAATTACTAAAAATACCTTAAAAATCTACTCTTCTTCTCGGATCCTTAGTATACATTCATATATTCTGAGGACTAATCTAAAAATTTTAGACAGCTAATGTCTCGTTTGTTTCGAGTATTCTATAGGGTACTCGTTAAATAAGCGCAAAGATGGATGTATTCAAGAACAATCGACAGAGGCAAGTGATTGGAAGGGTCTACCGGTCCAGCAATCGACCGACCAGGATCGGAGGGAGATTTTATGGATCGACCGATTTGGCTGCGATGAATGTGTTAGTTTGTTTCGAGTACTCTGCCGGTCCATGTGATGAATGTGTTAGTTTTTGACAAATTCTTAGATCAATTTCATAAATACCAAAAAAACTAGGGTTATTTTGTTACACTTAACCATAGTATAAGGACTAAATTCTCTTTTCAAATGACACCGCCAGGGTAATTCATTAGATTTTAATTATAGAAAACTGTAGAATTTTGATATAATTTTCAAATCTATCATAATTTTCAAATATGGTATTTTTCAGTTTATATTTCTTACGAATATTTCGTTTTACATCTATAAAACAAAAAAAAATATTAACTACATTATGATTATATAATAGCTCCATTACACTTGCCTGTAATGTTTGAGGAAACCCTAATTTTAGTCTAACCTAATAAATAGTTCATCAACCCTAATTATTTAATTTCAAACCTTAATCTTATGCAATACGAAATGTCACAATGTTTATTTCATTTATTTTCCTTGTTTTCTAATTCACATAATCTGAAAGTATTCCATTGTAGAGATGAAATTTAGGTCAGCGGAGATTAGAAAAAGAAAGAAACCTGGTCGAGGAAGAAGAAAGTCCAAGCTTTGGAAAGCGTAGATTGACGAGGCATGGCTGCAATTACTGCTGACAGAAGAGAATAGCCTGCACATATCCCATTTGCATGCACCAAATACCTGCTCCAACCAAGCTTTAATTACCATTTCTAAGTCTGTTTATGATCGATTTAAATCAGTTTCTGAAAAAAAGAAAGATTCATACTTGAAAGCTCCGACGTCGGAGTAAGAAAGGGAGCCATAGTCGCCGGCGTCCTGAGAGTCCTTGAGCATGATGACGAGAGAGACGACGCAGAGCGACATCGGAATCAGACGCAGCAAAGCTTCGGTGGTCCGGAGGCTGCTCTTCGCTATCTCATCGTCTTCTTCGTCGTTCCTCGTCGACGCCATGCCAGATCCACCGTCGGCAACTGCGAGCGCTTTTTCGCCTTTCTCGTCGGCCATCGGCTCTGCCGTGTTGATGTGATTCGAGCTTCTGGGTGGGTGGTGGAAGAAGTGAGCTGTGCTTTATAGGCGTAGAGGGTTAGTTAAGAGCATTGAATGCGCCATTAATGGAGGTCGCAGTTGGATTCAGACGTGTTTTATCGGCTCGTCAGACCCCACGCATTTCTATGTTGGCAGCTGCGTTAAATGGGTAGCGATGGATTTCACTCTAAATAGGATTCTCAATCGCAAGCTGAGGATGGTCGATGTAGATTTTGGCCGATGTGGTTTGGTTACACTCAGCAAATGGTTCAAGCTATTGTCCCTTGATAATCAATGTACTATTCCATTGTTCACGCCATCCATAAATTGTATTTTTTTTTCAAAATTAGAGGGTCTAGGTGGGCTGTATGGGTTGGGCTTTGAATTTGCCTGAATCGACCCCTTCGTCTTTGGTACAGTTTGGTGGGTTAGTTTGATTATGTACACTTTAAGTTCTTAATCCAAAAATAAAAATCTCTTATAATCAGGGCTTTCACACCTCAGACCGACAACATGTAAGAAGGTTAATCACGATAACTCAGCAGCCCAGAGATGAAAAGCTTTTACCTGACACCATAAGGAGCAACTTCAACATTGGAGGATTAAACTCCTAAACTGTGATGACGCAGACTTCGAACCGTGACTCTTGATCTAAATTTGTCATCCCTGAACCAACTGAGCTATGGTCGTGCAGGCTCCACTCTAAGTTCTAGGCTGGCCATAAGGTGCTCTAATTAAGGATGGTGGTGTTGAATGGTTGAGTATCGAATAATTTTTTTTATGATGAATTTAATAATTTATTTTATGTTGGAAATACTCTTTATAAATAAATATTTAATATTTTTAATAGGTGTGTTCAAGCGTTTTCAGTTTCGTTCGAATTGAGATTCGTTTGAGTTGTTTTTCAGAAAATAGTTATATTGAAATTTACGTTTAGGTCGACCTAAACTTATATAGGTCGACCAAATAAATTTAAGTCGACCGAAAATGATAAAGTGTCGATAAAAAATTTCTAGAAATGCAAAGAAATGTCAAGCCACTAGAAATGATCGACCGAAACCACAAAATGATCGAGCGAAACCACAAAATGGTTGAATCAAAATGTGAGTTTGTACAAATTCTAAAACTCTAACCCAGTTATCGAGCGATTTATTTTTTCGTACGAAAAATTATAAAGGATGACGTCATTCAAAAAGAAGAGTCAAGTCAAATAAGGGTGACGCCCTTTAAAAAAAAAATCAGTGTAAGGTTTGATTGACACCCTTAAGTCAATCATGTTTTTTTCGGTTGATAAATAAATAATTCTTCAATGTGTGACCTTGGAGTGCAGACATATGTAAAGGTTAGGCCAACTGCACTATAAAATCGATTGTATTTCTCTTTTCATTATACTTAATTTATTGCATTAAATACTTAAGAAATTAAAATTATAAAAATCACAAAGACTAGTAAATCTAAATCAACCCCTCTTAAGTTTGAAATCGGTTCTACCGGTTGTGCCAAGTTGATCGGGTGTTTTAGAAAGTAAGATTGGATCAAGACTAAGAAAACAAAGTAAAGATTTTGAAACTGAATTGTAAAAATGAATAATTGATGTAATTTTTTAACCGTTAGAATATATGTAGTTAAAATTGTGAAGTTAGGATATCAATTAAAAATATATTCTTGAGATGTCAATCGATACATTTAAAAATTTAATATGTTATTAGAACATAATTTAATTATAGGGTGTCCATTTATATAATAATATTTTAAAGATTTGTCCATTTATATAATAATCAAATTTTTAAGATTTAATGTATTAATTGTGCTATTAATTTATTAAATCGACAAGAAAAATTGTTTGAAGGAAATTACCAAAGGAACCTCAACTATCCGGGTACGCCGGGAAGAATCAAATCCATTTAAGTAGGGAGAAGAAGCCCGGCGATCAAATTTCAAATTTCAAAAAATAAACGGTCGAACTTTTGCAGAGAAGGAGAAGGAGAAGACGAAGAAGAAGATCACCATCATCATCATCTTCAATCCTTGCACTTTATCTTCCTTTTCTATGGTGGTTTCTCTTTCTCTCCTTTCCCTCAACCGAAACAAAGCTGAGAGAGGCTCAAAAGCCGCCTCTGCTTTTTCACTTTTGCTTTCTTTTTCTAGGTCGAACAAGAGCTATTTGATAGAGTTGCTCTCCCTCAACTGCCGTCTATTTCATTTTCTGGTGCATTTAAATGCTAATGAATCTCTCTGACCTTCTCTATTTGATTTTCGGCAACTTACAGAAACAGAGACCTTGTTGAATCAGCTCTATTACGCATTGATCGTGAATTTTTATCCATTTCTTCAAATCCTTGTTTTGGTGGCTGTTTCAATTTTCGAATTTCTGGATCATTTGCTTAACGGCTCTTCTGAATTATCTTGTGGTTTGTTAACGTCGAGATCATGACGGATCGTAGCTCTCTGTCTTGCAATCCAAATCGAGGTGAGGATAATTTAAGGTTAGAAATGTCTGATTTTTTTTCCCATTCTGAGTGATAGGAACTTCTTGCCAACGCAAATGCGTGCCCTGATTGAGCAAGAACTGTGTGATTTTCTCGTAATTTTTTTGTTCATATCTTTAATACTTAAGGAAATCGTCATTTTATTAGTTTGGGTGAAACTATCAAGTTAAATGAAGCAATTTCATGGAACTGATCATGTTCCCATGCTCAGTTTCGCTAGTTTTTCCGTACATATAAGTTTATGGCCAATTTGATAAAAATTATGACATTCCAGGTCAATCCATGCTCGAATTTTCACTGTCATCTCCAGATTTGGTGGTCTGTGCTGGTTCTCCAGAAATTCCAGGAGTTAGTTACATTGATTCTCCGGAGTTAATGGATGTCAAACGAAACAGAGAAATTGGATCTTCATTGGAGCTCTCTTTTGAAAATGGCTTCCATGAAGGCGAAAGTAAATGTTCTAAAAGAACCCCATTGGTCAAATTCGCTGCATTCTGTCAAATTGTGGAAGAAGATCTTTCTCCAGATTCTTCCTTTGAGCTACCTCAGCCTCCAAAAGATCATCTTCCGGTCATAAGCATCAATGTAGGGTCCTCAAATGGTGCAGTGACTTTAGATGGGGTCAATTACTCTGAAGACAATTGGTATGCAGGTGGTAGCACTGTAAAGTCCGAGGAACTGGATATTCCTTTATACCAAACAGCTCGGTTCGGTAACTTTTCGTACAGCATTCCACGACTGGAATGCGGTAGTTATGTCGTTGATCTGCACTTTGCTGAGATTGTTTTTGCCAATGGTCCAGCTGGGCTGAGAGTATTTGACGTTCTTTTACAAGAGAAAAAGGTTAAAACCAAAGTGGTGAAAATGAGAACTCATGCTTCTGTTGATATATGCACTTATAGTTTTGTCCAATCATATTGATTCATCCCATTGTAGGTTTATTCTTGCCTGGACATATATGCTTCTGTTGGTGGGAACAAGCCTCATGTGATATCAGACCTTAAAACCACCATTGATGGAGGAGAGGACCTAAAAATTAGTTTCGAAGGAGTGACGGAAAGTCCATTGCTATGCGGAATTTCAATTAGAAAATATTTCCCTTCCAGTAAGTTGATTTCTTTTTCTCTGGCAAGTTTGTTAAGAAAAATATGATAGTGTAAATCGTACAGGAACTGAAGAAGTTGAATTATCCAAAATCATCCAAGGATCTCAACTTGCAAAATCTGAGGAACCAAAGGTAACGTATTAGATTGATTAATATAGCTTCAAATATATGCTCTTCGAAAAAAAGAGTGATCTTTATTTATTTTAGGATAAAGCCGACTTTATGCAGGATGAAGAGTATCAAATGCTCCAAAAAAGGTACGAGTTTCAGAATCGTGAGCTATCCAAGGCAACAAAGAAAATGGACGAATTGAAGAAGGAAAACCAGAAGAAGAGCAGAGAATGTCAACAAGCTTGGAAGTCTTTGCAGGAGCTCCAGAATGAACTCATGCGTAAATCAATGCACGTCGGATCTTTGGGTATGAACATCATTTCGTAGCTGAAATTTTTTTAATCTTTTTGATAAACAAAGTATCGCTCAAAATTTTTACCCTTTCAGCTTTCGCGATTGAGGGACAAGTGAAAGAGAAGGGTAAGTGGTTTTCCTCACTGAAAGACCTGACAAGAAAGCTGAAGGTACAAATAATTTTTTCAACGACAAAATTATAAGTAAGTTCTGATGCAAATTATACGTAATATCATCTTACATTACAGCTTATGAAAATGGAACACATTAAGCTATCAGAAGAGGCTTTGGGATATAAGAAATCCCTCACTGATATAAATGAACTGGCATCTAGCATTCAAACTGCATGTAAGTAAAGATTCCTCATTTGATACAATGTATTCTGTGAATACCTTTCAAGACTAGCTTTTATATTCTTTTTTTCTTCCTTTACTAGTCAATCAGCAAGTCAACGCGTGTGGAGATCTAAAGACCAAGTTCATTGAAGGGATAAAGGAAAGGAAAGAGCTTTATAACAAGATCTTGGAGACAAAAGGTTAGCTGTAAGCTTCAATGTATTTTTTTTAAAGACTGATGTAAGATATGTGCTTTAAGGGAGCATTTGCTGACACTATTTGCTCACATGAAGGAAATATTAGGGTCTTCTGTCGATGTAGGCCTCTAAATTCAGAGGAAACGGCAAATGGAGCTTCAATCTCATTTGATTTTGAATCTGCAAAAGACGGCGAGCTCAGTGTAAAGTCCAATGGGGTTCCCAAAAGAGTTTACAAGTTTGACGCCGTGTTTGGTCCTCTAGCAAGTCAAGGTGATTTCTAAAATATAAAAAAAACAGAAAAAAATTGTTTCTTTTAGGACATATCAAATAAAAACTGATCTTCTCTATATTGAAACATTTTGATGATTTGTTTTTTTTTTAAATGTGAAGGTGATGTTTTTGAAGATACAGCTCCATTTGCAATTTCTGTTTTAGATGGATACAACGTCTGCATATTTGCTTATGGACAAACTGGAACTGGAAAAACGTTTACAATTGACGGTACAAAAGAGGCCCGTGGGGTCAATTATAGAACTCTTGCGGAACTGTTTAGCCTAATCAAAGAAAGAGAAAAACTATACAAATATACTGTCTCTGTGTCTGTCTTGGAAGTGTATAATGAGCAGATTCGAGACTTGCTAGTTTCAGGAGGGAATCAGCCCGGAGTAGCAACAAAAAGGTGAAATGAAATAAGATTGTTTCAAGCAAATCACTTTGTTGCAAATGTAACAGAATTAATTTTATGTACAATACTGAACATGTACATACTTCTTGTGGTTAATTGCAGACTTGAAGTAAGGCAAGTGAGCGAAGGAATACATCATGTTCCTGGCCTGGTTGAAGCCCCAGTGAATAACATGAGTGAAGTTTGGGATGTTCTACAAACAGGGAGCAATGCTAGAGCAGTGAGCTCCACAAATGCCAACGAATATAGCAGCCGATCCCATTGGTATGCTTATCTTGAACTAGGTTATGCTCAATCATACATATTTTTAGATGAAGAAAATAATTTCTTCATCAATTCTTCTTCATCATTACTATTATTAAACATATAACACCTTGATATTTCCCTTTTCTAATGGCATTTCCATCACTTTTGGCTCTTTATAAACAGCATGCACTGTGTCATGGTAAAAGGCGAGAATTTGCTAAATGGGGAATGCACAAGTAGCAAACTATGGCTGGTAGATTTAGCAGGAAGCGAGCGAATAGACAAGACAGAAGTACTAGGTGATCGTCTTAAGGAAACTCAAAATATTAATAGGTCCCTCTCTGCACTTGGCGATGTCATATCTTCTCTAGCAACTAAAAGCCCACACATCCCTTTCAGGTCATAACATGCAGACCAGTATATTGTTTTCCCACTGTAGTTTTCATGATTAACTATGTTTTCAGTATTTTGATTTTCTTTCCTGATTCTGCAGGAATTCAAAGCTTACTCATTTGCTTCAAGACTCACTAGGTGCCTATTCACAAGAATAACTCTAACCTTACAACATTGTATCATGTTATTTTAGGGTAAAATGTTAAGAGAAACCTGAAGTATTAGAAAATAGGTAAAAAAACCTTCAAGGTTGAAATAGGTAAATTCACAAGAGTAACTCCAAAATTTAAAACATTATATCATATTATTTAGGGTACAAGGTTAAAAAAATCCCTGAAACATTCAAAAATAGATGAAAAAACCTTGAATTTTGAAATAGGTAAACTCACAAGAGTAACTCTTGAATTTACAACATTATATCATGTTATTTAGGGTAGAAGGTTAAAAACTCTTGAAGTATAAGAAAATATGTGGGAAAATTCTTAACTTTAAAATATGTGAAATAAACACTAGTAGGGAGCCACGTGTAAGTGAGTGCGACACTGTCCTCCTGGCGAAGTTTATTTTGCATACTTCAGGATTTTTTAATTTTTCACCCAGCTATTTATATAACTGAGCCTTGCCTATTCACAAGAGTATATCAATTTGAATATCTATGATTCATGGATATGTAAATTAGGGGGAGATTCAAAGACACTCATGTTTGTTCAAATCAGTCCGAATGAAAACGATTTGAGCGAGACGCTTTGCTCGCTCAACTTTGCGAGTAGGGTGAGAGGAATTGAATTGGGTCCTGCAAAGCGACAGTTAGACACATCCGAGGTTTTGAAATGCAAACAGATGGTATTTAATCTTCTATCCTTCATTTTCTATTTGGTTTCTACTCAATCGTAAAAGCATCAATTGTGTTTGCTTTCAGGCTGAGAGAAGCAAGCAAGATATCAAGTGTAAAGACGTTCAAATCAGGAAGATGGAGGAAACGATCCATGGTTTCGAGTTGAAGATGAAGGAGAAGGATCTTAAAAACAAGACCTTGCAAGACAAGGTTAGAAATTGCAGTTTGATTGTTACCTAAAATGTTATCAAAACATGTTGAAGTGCTAATTGGACACATGATGCAGATCAAAGAATTGGAATCACAACTTTTGAACGAAAGAAAGCTCGCACGACAACATGTGGACACGAAGATGGCCGAGCAACAACAGCTAATAAAAAATCTGCTTGAAGAAGAAACCATTGGGCCACCAAGAATCACCAACATACAATTAGGAGGGAACAAAAACATCATTGAACAACTGAACTTTGCAAAAGATCATGGGTCTTTATCCAATCCTTTATTGGATAATAACAACAGCTTCAAACCTTTTCCATGTCCTCGTCCTCCTACAGATGGATTCGTCAAGTTCATCGATTCAGAAGAGAAGGAGAACATTCCGGAAATATCCGACCAGCCCCTGCTTCTGAAACGATCCGGAAGAGTCTCGGTTTGCACGGTCTCTCGCCACCACCTTCCATCAGCTCCGGGACCAGCTCCGACATTGAGAAGAAATTCTTTGATCCCATTCCCAAGTGGACTAAGCTTTAAGCTTCCACCACTTGTGCCATTGCCACTACTTGAAGCTGACCAAAAAGAAGAAACAGATGGTGCAGATAACAACTTGCTACCTATAAATACACCTTGTGAAAGTCCTAAAGTCCAAAAATATGGAGCAAAGAACCTGAGCAGCATATTAAGAAGAAGCATCCAAAGGAGGATTAAAAAGTCTCCCCTGCAGCAACAAATGAGGAAAGGCGGCTTCAACTTGGGGACCGAAAAAGTGAGAGTGTCTATTGGAAGCCGAGCGCGGCTCGGGCTGGCCCACCGAGCATTTTTGGCCAACGGCCGAGGAGGAAACAAAGAAGCACAAAGTAAGCAGATTCAAAAGGAGAAGGAGAAGGAGAGGGGGTGGAATATCGGAAATGTGGTCGGAAGAAACTTAATGTGACATCGGACATTGTTTGTTTCTCGGCTTTTTCGATCGAGAACTAACATTGGAATAGATTAGAGGGTGGTGTTTGTAGATATGATCTCTACACATTCATTCTTAGTTTCATTTTATGTATTTTTTTTTTATAATTTTTGGAACTATTGTTTCTTTTACCTGGAATTTAAGTTTAAGATGACATCAAAAAATTGATCGTCGATCCAAGTGAATGGGACTTTGCGTGAAGTTTTGAAGCTTGGTCATCTGTGCTTAACTAGTATCGTCCCAAATCATGTACATTATTCGGTATGGAATGAAGAAATTATAGATCAATGTCGATCTTCTAAAGATCATTCTTGCCGCTACAAAAATTCATCTAACATTTAAACATGATTATCTTACGACAATAATATTTTTCATTCTAATAATATCCCAATGGAATTTGCAAATTTCTTCTACTTGAACTTCAAATGTTTTTTTAATTCAGAAAATGATGATGTTTTTCATTTGCGAGTTCATTGCCATTACCACAAAATCTTGGTATTTCAATTTTCAGAAGAAGCAAGCTAATCGAACTAGAAGTATCGATTTGGTTCAGAATAATAAGCGATTCGATTATAGTGTCCATACGTCGAATTGAGATCGCTATTTCGGTCCTGCAACGAAAGAAACCGAAAACCATGAAAATGTTAGCCCTTTTGTTCTTTATTCCAAGACAACAACTTGATTGCACGATCAGACTACTAACTATAATATTAAACATTTTTATTATACTTATTTATATTTGATTTCGTTAAACGTTTAGACTTGTTATAGTCATTTACAAATATTTGATTCGTTTTGATCAACATGTTCATTATGTTCAGTTTCTTTGACCTCGATGGACTCAATAAGCCAGAATTAATAATTTATAATTTTTTTTAAAATTCGCAATCTAACTTAGGAACCATGAGTCCGAGGACCGATTTGGAACTAAACTGTAACGAAGCAGCAGTATCATCCCAGCATCTTATCAAGACACTTGAAACACTCTTACAGCCACTTGATTCCACGAACCATTTCTTGTCAAATTTGTCCAAGAAATTTATTGTTCACTTTGCTATTATTTATTGCAATTTTAGCAGCAGATTTTGATGGTGCAACAATGATAGAAGGATTTGATGAAAGCTGAAGATAAACAAACCTCCAACATATGAAGTTCCTCAGAAGCATGTCTTAAAGAATCCAATACAACCTCCCAATTTTCTGTAACTGGTAAAAGTGAGCACTAAACATCAAAATACAACGGATTAGAGTAATGCTAAGATCTAAGTAATTGATGAAAAAATTCAAAAAACAAAGCATCTACAATTTCATGGGCCACTCGAAAAAATTTGAAATGAAAGTGCAAAAACGTCTAAATTAACTTAAGTTCACGATAACTAAGTTAGTTGATAATTGTCTAAACTTTGAGATGCTGACTGATAAATTAGAAGCTTAAGGTGTCAATTAAAAAATAGTCATACTTTGAGATATCAATTATTAAAATTAAAAATTTAAGGTGTCAGTTGAAAAACACATCAAATTATATAGAATTCATTGATAATTATCATTTTTAAAAATAGAATGAAAAATCGAACCGAACATATTCTGTTTTAGTCATTCAATGCATTTTAGTTTTTTATTCGGATTCTTACCACATTGAAACCAAAGAAAGTAATAAGATTCTGTTTGGTTCAATTTTTTGTGCAACGCAAAATGATTTCCACTCTTGATTTGCAAAATCAGCGGTGACTTCAATTTATTTTTGTTTAACTATCTACTATCTAAGCTCAGATGAGCATCATTTGCAAACTGAAATTCAAATTACAGAAAGAAAGAAGAACACCTTTTGCATTATCATTATCATACGGCTGCAATACATTCATTTGGTATATCGTATTCTTTTAGTCATTCTCTTTACACTAAGAGTTTGTTAGGTGGGGTACTATCGAAAATGGGCTATTTCCAAGAAAGATGTGTTCCGTCATTCGGAATCTACATGAGAGATTTGAATTCTACTGCTCCACATCCTCTGTCCTCCTTTCAGGGTTTTGTCGATCATTGTCTTTCGGGTTTGTCCCTTCGAAAGTGAAATGAGACTTGAGTCCAATCCAGCATTGGTAGTAGTCGTGATCCATGAATTGGGAATCGAGAGCCCACCGGCAGACTCGGGGAATCAAACAGGATTCGAACATAAACGCCATTGTATTTGTGATCTTGTGGGGCCCTGCCACATTTCCTGCTGCAATCGTAGCCTGCATTGGAACAGAATACTATTTGTACATCATCAACCAATTCAAGATTTTTTGTGACAAAAATCAAAAGGAATATGAGTGGTCTCAATCGGTAAAAAACGAACAATATTGTATTATGCAATCTTTTCTTTGTTTTCCCAATGTTTGAGCCAGTAATGTAATTATCTAATGGTTTCAGGAGTGGGAGCAGACAAATTTAGAGACCAATATGAGCTAAATCATTGGGAGTACCTAACTTTTCAGAGATGATTGAGCTCCTTTTAGACAATCTAGATGTCGTCTTTTAGCGCACATAAAAGAGTAAAATATATTTTTCAAAAATTACGAACCTCATACGTCTTTGTATCGGGACCATGGGGAGTCATACAGCTATGAAGGCTTGCACCACCAGGGAGAAACCCATCAGCTTTTGCCTAGAGAAAAGAAAGTGTTTGCAAAAGTGAACATATAAACACTCCCAATCTTTATCATATGCTTCTGCAAAAATAAATATTTCAACGCAACCACAAGCTTGAAGAACTAAAACTCTCCTTCGCTGTAGATTCATTCGAAATAAACCACTAAATAGGTTTGATTATAACTACAAAAACGTATAAGAAACTAATTGCTAGAGTGAAAAGGCATAAGCCTCTATATTCCCCATTAACAGAGAGAAGATGAATAAGCTATTAACATTTTGAAACCTAAATTAGAAATAAACATTAGGATTTCTTTTACCTCATATCCACCTAAAATAAGACCCATGAATTCGCTCATAGAATTGCGATGGTAATAAGGAGGTCGGAATGTATGTTCAGCAACCAGCCATCTAGGAGGGAAAATGACGAAATCAAGTAATGCCACTCCAGGTTTATCCGTGGGAGCTGTCAACACTGCATGAAGATAATATAAACACATTTATAAATTTAATCGAAATTAACTTAGAACCATATATTAAAGAACTGGATTAAAAGAATTGCTAAGACGTGACCGAAAAGAATACCTGTGTTTATAGATGGATCACTATGATCAATTAAGACAGTATTGTAAGGGCAGAAATTATTGAGCTCATACTGCGAAAGAAAACTCTCAAATTTAAAGATCCATGTATATTACATCTGTTGCAGGGGAACAATTGTTCCGATACCAAAACAGAAAAGTTTTGAAGAATAATAAAATTATAAATCAAAGTCTGATTTCCCAACATTCATAATAAACATTCAAAGACAAATTGGGTTAAAATTTAAAATCCCTAAGAAATTTGAAAGAAAATAAAAAAATCTCTAAAAATCTTTAACCAGATAAAACAATAAACTAATTAACTTTGAAATAAAGATTGAAAGAATCAAATTAGTAAGTCATAGGTTAGGCTTGGGCCACAGCCTAACATATGGTCAATAACCTATTATAAACTTGGAAAATTTTTAGCTCTGGTATGCATAGAAAGGAAAAATGATGTTTTTACTATT
Source organism: Begonia fuchsioides (assembly GCA_003255005.1). Lineage (NCBI taxonomy): Eukaryota > Viridiplantae > Streptophyta > Magnoliopsida > Cucurbitales > Begoniaceae > Begonia > Begonia fuchsioides. The sequence goes on from QAOC01044679.1 coordinate 67,457, forward strand.
TTACACAACCAAAACTAACTACGCCCAATATCGATAACACGCACCTTATATGGAACGTAATTTCCATGCCAAGCAACTACGTTGAAGGGAGAAAAATTTTGTTTAGCAGTAAATAGTTCACCACCGAACTTTTGCACGATTTTGTAATCAGGTCGGAAGCTCTTGTCATACCATGCAGTGGGTACAAGGAAGTCTCTTGGAGAAGCAAGGCCATTAGCACCTTCATAAAAAAAAAATTACCTTCTCAATACGTTATGCTATCAAAGTACAAGAATAATAAATCTAGGAATGGAAGAATTAGTCACAAGCTAGTATCATTCAGCACAAAAGGGGAAAAAGTGAGAAGAAGAACCTATTGGTCCCAGATCGGGAAGTTGAAAATGGGCACCAAAAATCTCAGCTACATAGCCCCTTGATGGACCGTCAGGAAGCTGGATGACAAAACGAAATCCTTGCGGTATAACAACTACTTCACCAGGAGAAACTTGTAGTCTCCCACATTCAGTTGTGACCCACAATCCTGCACAGTCAGAACACAAAAGTAAATATGGCTAGATCGCAGTGATAGTTCTTTCCATTTATAAGAAATCAAGTCAAGATATGGTCATACAAGGATTAAATTTTTAAAAAGAGTAATTTTAGAGTTATTCTCTTAACTTACCATTTTTTCATACTTACTTACGTGTCGTTGCGTGATTGAATCAATTCAAATAATAAATAATTATTCATATTTTTATTTATTAAAATACATATGCATTGATCTAATCACGCAATGACATGTCAAGAAATATGACAAAAGGATAACCCTACACTAACTCTTTTAAAAATGGTACCCACTTGCTGGTTTTCAATGACTTTTACTTTTGAAAACTGAACTGAAGGATGGAAATTGGTCAAAAAGAAAGGAAACTTTTTTCAGCTAAAAAAATTCTTGGCCTGAAAACTAAAAGCAATAAGAATCACATTTGAAAAAGATTAAAGCAGGACTTACTTCCTTGCTGTGGGACTATCAAAAAATCACCATCAGCATTGCAAAATGCACAATGCTCCATTGACTTATTCGCTGTATACCTACACATAAGTAAATATTCATTTCCATGACAAAGAATCTAGCTAACTCAATCTCATAGTGGTAGGACCAATTGATCTTATTCAGTCTGTAAATTCCAAATATCAATAATTTTTTAGATATGAGCTTAATTTTTTATGTATGAGCTTAAATAAGAAATTATAACCTTAAAGCCCTCATTTCTGAGTCAGTATATTTTCGTTTTTTTATTCAACAAAAATCTAGAGATGAAGTCTTTTTTTGAAGGATGATAGCAACATCTTTGAGAACGATAGAAAGAACTCATTAATCCCTTCTAAAACTAATCAAACAACGCCATCACGAATCAAAAACTGAAGAAAATATCAATTACATGTGAATAGCAAATCCATGCCGAAGAAACGAACTCCCAGCCCCACATACAGTGTATAAGCCATCAATGAAATCCACAGGTGAATCCGGAACATCTGCAGGCCTCCACCTTAACTGAGTAGGCGTGGCCGAAGAATTAGTCTCGTTGAATTCACTAACTAATTTCTCATGTTTAGGAACTCGAGGCACAAATGGCTCGTGCGTAACCGACGGTTTAATCCGATACAGCCAACTGCCACAAGCAACAAACAAAAACAGATAATGGAAAACAAAGATCCAGTTGATAATCGTATAGCAAAGCACAACGATTAGACCTGCGCTGGTTGGACTTGCGAGGGGAAGTGAAGGAGGTTCCCGAGATCTGCTCAGCGTAGAGGCCAAAAGGGCAAATAAGGGGGCTATTCTGGCCGCGAGGAAGAGCGCCGGGGATCGCTTCGGAGGAGAAGTGGTTGTCGAAGCCGGATAAGTACTGGATCTCCGAAGAGAAATCGGCGGCTGATCGGTCGTCCATTGCATCGGAAATGAAGATGGAAGATCACAGAGCCTCGATCATAAACCATGAGTGACGACGAAGTGCCGTGGCGTTCGCTCCAGCTGGATAGACCCGTCTAATTTTGGTCATCTGAAACATCCGTAACGAGCAGTTATATTTTGACACGTGTTAGGTTACTACGAGTCGATGGGCCCAACAGGCGCGGGACTCAAGGTTCGACCAAATCGGGTTTTTCTGATTTCACGGTTTCTGATGTGGACACAGTCTTGAGGGTATTCGATTTTTAAAGAACCGTAATTTGTAGTCCGGTTTCGAACTTTAAGCTTAAAAAACTATGAAATCGAAACTGAAACTGTACGTTAAAAAAGAACTAAAATAGAATAAAACTATGACGATCCGCCTAATTGAGAAGTGATAATAGTACAATCTCACATTGCATGGATTAAAATATTTCGTACGTATACATAGTGATCGTAAGTATGATATTTGGATTGTAATGTATGTTTTTTTACGTATATTGTTAGTATTTTGAATGAATTCTTTGTATACAATGTAAAAAAACTTGTCCGACTATAATCAACCCGCCTTCAACCGTACCCAACCCGCTCTAAAACCAAACCAACCTAACCCAACCCGGATCTCAACTCGAAGCCCAACCCAAATTAATTAACTGAAACAAAACCTAGCCCAAACCGAATATTTGGATGGGGTTTTCTTAGGTTATCATATTCGATTAGTTACGTTTTTGATCTAATATGCCAAAAACCAAACCCGTTCAATCATATATTTTTTAATAAAAAACCAAACCAAAACCTGTGGGTCTCATCCTTAGGTCATCGATTCAAGCAGACAATATTGTGCTGGGAGCACAAGAGGACGTTATAAATGACATTAAAACATTGTGCCAACCGAAAGTGTTTCGATCGTGACAACGAGAACGTGAGGCTGCTTTAAGTGATTTGACTGTGATGACACGCTCATATGAGGACTGTGAGGGTGGTGCAATCTCATATTACTTGGAAAAATAATATTTATATTATATATAAGTGATGTTCATAAAATATAATTCCATACGAAGGCTATCGAGTCAGTTCATAAAATATAGTTCTAACTTTTTGGTAAGTATGTTTGGTTCATATCGATTCTTTTTAAATTAAATTAATCTCATCTGATTCAAATAATTGATTTGTTTTAATTTGACAGGTCGATTCGATCTTGTTTCTTATTAGTACTGTGAAGTATAAATTATTGCCTATTGGGGAGTGACTTTTTTAAATAAAAATAATTTGATTTTGAATAGAGTGCCACGTAAAATATAAGTAACTAAATTAATTATTGACTATTGGTGAATATTTTTTAAAAATAGAAATAATTTGATTTTGAATCGAGTACCACATAAAATATAAATAATTAAAATAATTTATGTCACAACCCGGCTGTATTGGACTTGGCCCAAAGAGTTTATGCGAGCTAGCCTATACATATGGGATTAGAGCCGGCTTGCTGGCTCGAGCTCGAAAAATGAGCTCGACAGCTCGAGCGAGCAACCCTCCCCTCTCCCAGCAACAAGGAACGTTGCAGTTGTCGGCGTTCCTCGTCGATTCTTCGATTCGCCGTTGGTTTCGAGTTTGACGGGCACTGATGCTAAGTTTCGCCGGTCCGTTTCGATATATAATCGGTATTTTACAAGAGTATTCAATTAAAGATAGAATTTTTAGTATCACGTTAGATAGTGTTTCCGCCAACGATGTTTGTGTTGCTCAATTTAAAAGATTATTTCAATGCGATAATATTCAAACATCTCTTTTTCACATGAGCGTATGTAATATTTTAAATTTAATTGTTAAAGATGATATTAAATTTATTTATCCACATATTGATGCAATTAGAAATGCAATTTCCTATATTACGTCATCTAATGCCTGATAACAAGAATATAAAGAATTTTGTAAAGCCTCTAATATTAAGCTTAGAAAATTAAAAATTAATGTCTGAACTATGTGAAATTCGACTTATTTAATGTTAGAAAATACTAAACTGTATTGGTTTGTTATTTGTGCATATATTAGTGAAAAAAAATGATTAGATCAAAGTAATTGCGATATTGCTAATTTATTTCTTGAATTTTTATCACTATTTTTTTAGGCTACTAAGGAATGTTCGGAAATTTATTACCCTACTACACATCGTGTTCTTCCAATTTTTGTAAATTTAAAGGGTACTTTTGAAAAATATAAACAAACAAATGAATTTTTTGATATAGTTAATAGTATGAAAATTAAATTTAAAAAATATTGGCTTGATGTACCTAATATTTTTTCTTTTGCATGTGTAATGCATCCTCGTTTTAAAATAATAAGAAATAAATTAATGCTCAATACAATTTCTAGTAATTTAGGTATCGATCAAGTTTTAGTCAATTAAAAAAATGATCTTTCTATGTTATTTTCGACTTATCAAAGTAAATATTTTGATTTTACTCGTTCTTCTCATATTCTTTCGAGCTCTAGTCGTAGTTCTTCTTCCCCACGTAGCATACAATTCATGAAAAACATACATGCGGAAATAGATAGTGATGTTTTATTTTATGGTTTGGAAAAAAATGAACTCGATAATTATTTTAGAAATGCGGCATAAAATTCCACCGGATGATGATTTTGATATATTGGGGTGGTGGAAAATCAACGAGAGCCAATTTCTACTTTTTCCTAAGATGACACGAGATTTACTAACACATCATGTTTCTGCTGTAGCTTCTGAATCTGTTTTTAGTGCAGGTGGTCGTGTATATGATGATCGCCGAGGAAGTCTTGCACCGGATCTCGTAGAAGCTTTGATGGTTCGACACCGCGAATAGAGACCAATAACGCGAGGATGCAATCGCCGAAGAATTCAAACATTTGGAGTTCGAGAACTAAATTTAGAAATATTTGAAAGTGTAATTTTTTACACTTGTAAATTTTAAATTTATTCCAATAAAATATTTACATATTTTTACGTTTATCACATTTTCAATCTTACAACAACGAAAATAACTTGTTAAAAAATATATACAACATACATGTATTAAATATTATTTGGCTCGGCTCGACAGACTCGTCTCGCTCGGCTCGGGCTCGGCTCGAATAGGCTTGAGGCTCGCGAGCCGGCTCGAACCTAAAACTTTTGAAAAAAGCTCGATAGTCTCGACTCGAATAGACTCGTCAGGCTCGGCTCGAAAAGCTCGATAGGCTCGACTAGCTGGCGATTTTATGACTAATCATCTCAATACTTTGATTGTTGATCTGGAAATGACAATTATACCGCTTGTTTTCGCTACTTTTTCATAGTTTTAAGATTAAAGCGCGTACATTAAGCATTCGCAAAAGTTCGAGTACACGGATGAGCCTGTGCTGCACATAGAACTTGCTGGCTAGGCTGGGATTGATGATGATGAGAACATGTTCCGGCGCAAATGTTTTCCAAAACCACGGTTCATGGTTTAAGCATGGGCTTAGAGAGTCAAAAACCGTAAAAATTAAATTGAATTGTGGGCCAAAGGGTCAAAACCCGGTTAAAAATTCACCCACAAGCGAGATGAAACTTCTCGATTGAAACAGGAGCTGGTCAAGGCGGCTCATAACTAGAATGTAATTTGACTGAGCGCCTAGTTCTAGATCTCAGTAGAGTTTTTTTTTGACAGATTTTTCAAATGAAAGACTCTTCCTGGCTCCTACCCTATCAAATCAGTCCACTGAAATTGACCCCCCTCTCTCTCTCTCTCTAGCCCCCACCCCTTTCTCTCCTCCTTTTGACGCGTTTGAATAAAACTGCTGTATCACTTTCCTCCTCGAAACTCGAAAAATATGCTGTCGTGGAGAGTCCGCGTTGTCATCCCTCTCTTTCTCTCTCTCTCCTCGTTTTTCAACTCAAGCTTTGAGTCTAGTCTTTTAGTCAAGATTAACTCGTGGGGGCATTAATATTCATCGCTTTCAACGTCTTTCCGCTTGACAGTTCTTAGTTTGTCGAGCTTTAATGGCGGAGTTGGTTGATGAGAGAGAAAAACACCATTTCAGTCAAACCAGAGAGATTTTCTATTCGCTAAACAAATGGGCAAAGTCACTGTGATATGAACAAAGCAGAATGAAAGAGAAAAAAAAAGCATATCCGACCAGAGGATAAACCTCCATTAACGGCCTGTAAGATCATCATCGTCATCATTCTATGAGGAAGAAAACCCTGAAAACCCTAATAAGAGGCTGCTGCTACTCTTTCAAAGTGGACAAGCCTGTTATCGGCCAACCTGGAATTGTACGCAGATTTCTTGTACTCAAACCACGTGAACTCTTTGTACAAGCTCTCTTCTCCCTCCATTAATGCCGAGAGTGGAGCTATTTTCTCGCTCAATGGCGGCCCTCCGAAGTATATCATCGACATCCTCGGTTTCAGGCTGTTTCTCATTACCCTATGCCTCACGCTTTGAAATCTCCCGTTCGTCATCACCTGCATAGTAAAAAACAACTACCCATTATCACTTTCTCTCTCTAGAATCGCTTTGAAAACTATAAAGTTTGCTAAAAAAGTGTTTTTTAGATTACCTGGAGAGAGTCGCCGACATTGATGAAGAAGGAGCTGTGGTCGGGAGGAACAGAAATCCAGTTTCCATCTCTGAGAGAAATTTGAAGACCAGATGTGTTGTTTGATCTCAAAACAGAAATGATTTGAGGGTCCGTGTGTTCGCCGAATCCGATCCTGTTCGCGCCAGTCAAAGCTTGAAGCTCTGGATATGGCGGATAGTGGTTCACCCTGAAAACAGAGTCGCTTTCTTCGTCCATCAGAAGCTTGCTGAACACGTTCCTCGGTTGAATCTTCAGCCCTTCCGCCATTAATTCGAGAATCTCGCATGATATTCTCCTCACAGCTGAAATATAATCGCTCAAAGCAGACCTACAGGGAAGAACACCAAAAAACATGAAAAACAGAGCATGGCCGGATCTTTTTTTTCTGGCGGAATTCGAGTTCATTTCTCACCGGAGATTTTCTGGGTTTTTTCCAAACGACGATAGAAATCTGAGAGAAGTGGAATCGGCGTTGGTTTTGAGAAGAAGATACTCGACCCAACCGACATCTCCGTTTGGTCCAATCTGCTTGTTTCCATAGCCAAACGGGTTCGGCGGCCCGGATTTTTCCTTCTCGGCGGCGGGGAGAGAGAAGAATTTGTCGGCCTCCGATTCCAAATTGGAAATGAAATCCATGGGAACGCCATGGTTGACGAGCTTGAAAAACCCGTACTCTTCGCAGGCTTTAACGATGTGGTGCTTCGCCTCGGGATTCGAGAGGTCTATCAATGGAATCCCTGAAAATAATGCGGCGGGCTTACATTTTCTGGCGTAAGAGAAGTGCTCCGCCGCCGATTTCGACAAAACCACCATTGTGAGGAGAGGATGAGGATGAATAGAAACGAAGTTTGGAGAGTTTAAAGGTTGAGGCTGTTGAGAAATGGGGAGAAAGATCAGCATTTATAAAGAGAGAGGAGAGAGACACACA